>PNEQ01002526.1:0-36579 GCA_003012365.1 Medauroidea extradentata
GCTGCCAGCGTACTCTAGCGGGAGTGCCAGGCTGGCCCGGCCCGAAGGCCGAGCCGCTGACGACTGACTATCTGGGCGCAGCGCCCTCCTTATATACCCCTGGGAAGGGCTGAAGTACCGTTAGCAAAATGGCCGCTCGGCCGCTCGAGGCCGTCTGCATCTACAGGCGTGCCACACTCGCACAAAGGAAATACTTTCTCTGGGAACAAATTTACTCTGCTATATAAACAAACTTCCCGACTTGAATTATAAATGCGCGCATTGCCGTTTAACACTATAATTAATACACAAAAACACTTACATAATAATAAAACACATTTTTAAGCAATAACAAACAGTACAATTTATATTCACGTGCGTATTTCCCGTGATCGCTGTTTAGTGCACATTTACAGAGTCCGTGCACGGGATTGGCACCACTGACAAGGCACTCGGCCGTATTTGTAAACAAACACTTGTACAGGTTAATAAATGTTACAACGGTAGTTAAACATGGAAAGTAAACAATGGATAAACACTTGGACGTAAGTAAATACTGTTTCACAATTAAAGCTTCGTCTTCCACTCTTACATGCTAGAATATTATCGTTACGTGAAAATAAACGGCAATCGGCAAATGTGCGGGCGAATACTAGTGCTCTTAGGCCTAAATAGTAAAGTGTTAAAAATCGGGGGCGAGCGTTAACGTAATTTATAAATGGACGTGACGGGATGGCGTCAGAGTGATATGTAAAAATGCATTCACCCAAGTGCAAGGCCAACAGTGTGAAACATGTTACTGTTCCAAATACTGATGAACAAACCAAACTCCAAACTGAGTTGAATGAAGGAGCAACTCTCGACACGTAGAAAAAAGCTAAACACACACTCACTTATGCAATTTTAGTATATTTCATGCAACCTGGACCAATCCTAGCAATTAACAATTACAAAATACAGGATGTTGCTAATCCAAGAGGACATACAGGCAATGGTACATTAGGATAGAGATCTTTGCCAACTTGACAACTGCCCTCGAGGGCAGGTTTCTGACACTATCTGGGTAACGTGTGGGCCCTAGCAAATTGGGGTTTCAGGTGGACACCACACCCAGTGACTTGCCCGGTATTGGTTATGGTGAGCCAAATAGCTTTGTTGGAAGAGTATCTTATAGCAGGCACCGCAGTCTGCCATCGAAAACAAACTCCCAGCATTACTCGCCCCAAAAGCCCTTAACCGAGAGGACTCACCCATCCTACTCTGAGGGAAGAGAAAGATAGACAATCTTACTACCATATGCCACACCATCAGCCGTAACCAGTGGTGGGCAAGCTACACTGCACGCGTCCAACAGAACCACCTCACTAACAGAATGGTACTGTAGTCCGTGCATGCTATACGTACAGACAGCCCATTAAAAATAACAAGACTACAAGGCAGAAAGTGGGCCAACAGGTAGAAGACGGGTGTGTCAAGCTGAGACAATTTTACTCTCTCGGAAGTATTGGAGACCATTATAAATTAGGTAGTTGATTCCTCCCTATACCGTCAACAACCTCTTACGACTGATTTTTCACGTTAACACGTTATTGCTTTCACTTTGCTTGTTGCTTATGAACACATTTTTTAAGAGCTGATTATGGATTGACCACTCCCTTTGTGTACTTGCTTAAGTGAGCTGAATGTTTTCAACAGCCAAGCTATGAGACAGTTACACATAAAAGCCATGCTGTCACAAAATTGATATACACGCCAATAATTTCTACCACTGCTAACTGAATAGGTTTAAACAAAGATTGAAACGCAAATCATAGGCAGACAATAGATGCAAAAGAGCCTACATCATATTGAGAGAGGGTTTGCTGGTACAAGTACAATCTAATACTGCTAAGGAAACAAAAACAAACGAAGTTAAACCCCTTAACGCATTTCACCTATAAATTGTCCACATTACAAATTTATTTTTTAGCAAGGTCAGAAAAACACATTTTGTTAGGTTGAAATTTTATATGCCAAAATAACACTGTGTATGAAACAAGCTACAGCATTGAATTTTTAGACCTGAATATCAACTAGTACCAAAATTTGAAATTACTGCTTGAATAAACATTTACCCATCACTATTTATGCTGGGGGAGGAGTAGAAAAAAACCAGCAGCGCCTAAGGACATTACATGAGATAGAAGAGGTTAGGTCCTAGCAACATGACCATAAGTACAGATTAAGAAGGTGATTACTCATTAAACTAACACATTGTGTTAGGTGTACACGCAGTCGTGATCTTTGGAAAAATCCTTTAAACTTAGATTGTACATGATTTACTTTTTCATGTTATTGTTGTACCAAACAACAATAAATGCACAGCCTAAAAAAGTTTACACTTGAGTATGTTAAACTAGAGTATGCTATATTTCCAAATGAGTATAAGTTCCAAAGTTACATGTAAATGCCATTTAAAATGTGGGACATAAAATCATAATTTTTTGTGGAAATTTAATAAACATAAGTTTTAAAATATTTATATACGCAGGCTTTCAGCAGATGCTAGAGTACTGGTATCATCTTTGAGTCCTATACATATTTACAGATGTTAAATTTACACAAGAGATACTTAGCGACAAGTTTATAGCTTTACTTTGAAACTATCGAGCTACACCACTCCCAAACCACATACATATCTACAGCATCTGCTACAATACTAGCAGAATCTACTCTACTACATGTTTATATACACTACACAACCAGTCACCAAGCACAGTGTGCGGAAAGCCAGTCAGCTAGGACAGAAGTAGAGAGAGACAGAAAATGAGAGTGAACATATATTTGTGACTTTGGACTACGAACCACTGAGATGTCTACCTTGGCCTCCAGGATACATACAGCGGAAGATTCGACCCAGTTCTTCGGCTTGAATGCGCCCAGCTGGGGTGAGCTCGCCACCCCACTTCAGGATCAACACTAACGATGGTTCCTTTGGTGCATCTGGCACAAACCAGCCGGTATATTAACAATTAGAACATAAGGAGTAAAGGTTACTATCAAGAACACTATCTTATCCAGGTACATACCTAGTTTGAAAAAGCAGACGCTTTCAAACGTCACAAAAATATTGTAAATTTTGTCTTAAAAAATATTCTCCCTAAAATAATAGATTTTAATTAATCAGTTCCTAATTGAAATACATAATTCAGAGATTAAAAATTCCATAAATGTGTTGACAAGCAAACTATTCATAATTGTTACAAATAATACAGATGTAACTCGTAGAAATTACATGAAATAAAAGTTATGTATAAAACAAATAATTACTTCTATTGTCAAGTTTTGTATGAATGTACATTAGTGTCAAAAGCAATTCAATATTCTTGCCCTTAACATCTCTTAACAAAAGAACATTATGATTCTTGCCAAGTAGTAACCAACACATAAGAAAACTAAGCTTACTTCCTTCTGGTCTTCTCTTTAGAACACAAGAACGATGTAAATTATTTTCCAGTTTTTTCACTACAGACTACAAAACTCAGTAATCATTACTTCCTTTTGAAATATATTGTATTACCAAACACAGAACTACCAGAAATGAGAAACAAAGAAATCATGAGGTTTCCACATTTGTTTTTCCTTTCAAAATGTCAAAGTTCTCTGCCCTTCCATGCAAAACCACTAACTTTTATTTGAAGACATAATTCTTTGCTTTCATATTTTCATTCAGCTTCTTACACATCAGACTTTGTGGTCATTTATTTATTTATTTATTTCTCTTTTCTTTGGATAGCTGTGTGATTTCCTTCAGCTTCTTTCACATCAAACTTTGTGCTCATTCATTTTTTTCTCTTTTCCTTGGACAGTTGTGTAAATACAACTTGCTAACACATAAAGCACCGTTCTTCAAAAGTGTAGGTTGTTCAATAAAAATTATATATTAGCTCACAAAAATTTGTCAGAGAATTCTAGTGTAACCTACTGTTGGACCGGTATTTGATGTAAACTCGTACAGCAATACAAATTCTGTTAAAGAGGTAACAGCAGCAAGCTATGATCAAGGAGTCCGAGTTATACACATAAATATGGATGATGACAACAGTACCATTCAACTACAATCTTACGATCAATTCTTAGGTCTTGGACAGTACAATGTGCATTCTTCTGTTGTCTAATATTTTCAATTTAGTGCATTACAGTACACACATAACTGACCTCTGAAATTAGTCTTTCAAAAAATACAGATATACACACCTTGTTTTATTAATGTATTTTCAAACACTGTAGTGTTGAAAAAGACTCTAATCATATACAATTTAAGATAAGCAACTTTATTTTTGAACTAATATTACATAATCTTTTAGGTAAATCTGTTTTATAACGAAAAAAAGAACAACAAATATTGTAACTGTGAAATGTCACCATAAACTATAAAAAAAATAGTTAGCATATCAACTGCTGTTTCAAGAATGACATAAAATATATGAATATTCCAACAACCAACAAACTTACATAACAATTTGATAGCCACTTGAGAATATTGTATTGTATGTTTAAATACTGTACAGCAACATACAATTTATACATAGCATCATAACTTGACACATCAATGACGCATTACATTCACACCGTTAGCCATTTTGTAGATAATACATTAGGCAGCAATTTGCCTTACGCTTTGATCGACCTAAAGTAGGACGTTTATTTTATTCAGACTACTTTATGCTGCATCTTGCTATTGCTGTTTTGTACCTGTGTTTCTGCTACTAATATCTATGAATATGTATTTATGTACCTTTTTCAGGCCATGTGTCTAAACTTGAATGTAAACCACAAACTCTTATAAGCCTTTTGCTGTCTATGTACGTCATGTAATACTTTATGTTGTATTTCAATTTCTTTTTTATGTAATCTAAGAGATGTTAGCATCAAGTTAGTAGGGAACATTTTGTGCCTTATCAGCTTCGCGCGCCCATACAGCGATATTTACCTCAAGGTAGCTGGCCTGCCTGCTCCTGCAGCCCGCCTATCTCCAAGGTACCATTATCTCCTCCCCTCTGGGAGGAAGCCCACCCTTCTTAACCCCCTAGAGCTCGGGTATATAAGGAGGGCCGTCAGCTCTAGCTAGTCAGTCGTTAAGGACACGTCCTAGCCTCCAGGTTACCTTGACACTCCCTACCTAAGTGGGTGATGTCAGTGAAGTCCCTTCAGATTACCATCCCTTACCTACCTTCCTTGATACACACTGCTAAGAGACCCCGAATCAGGACTCACAACTACAGTCCGCCACGAGTGTCATCTATGACCTTGCGTCACAGCCCGCAACATTCCTTATCTTCACCCAACTTCTTACCCAACCTCCTATCGAGGGTCAAGGGACGTCCAGGGGTGACGTCTGTGTAAATTATCCCCCGTGCGCCATCTTTTCTTTAAAGCCAAGTATTGGCAGATTTCGCACCAAGTCAGTCAGTGAATCAGTTAAAACTCTCTCTATAACTGGAAGTCCGGCCATCTTGTAACTGTAGTTTCCGATTCTGGTACACGCCACGAGAAGTGTGTACCAGACCTAGTCAGTGTGTAAAGTAAAGAGTGAACAGTTGTGAGTAGATGTGTTTATACGTAAACAGTGTGTGTAAATACCTGTGACCAATTGATTCAATATAGAGAGAGAAACTCTACCTCTGTGTGAATTCTTTCTTTTTGTAAATGTGTGGGAAAACCGAGAGCTTACCCTACTCCCATGATATTAATAAGAGTATAGAAGCGCACAAGCTTGAAGCCGCCAGACGTAGAAGGGACCTGTGCAACCCTGCACAGCCAGACTTAAGTCAGGTTGTCTTAACCGCCGTGCTTTCTCCAGGCCAAACACCAACATTACCAGAGTTGTGCAAACAATATGCCGCCCAACCAAGTTCCATTGAAAATCCAGCCGACGCCCCACGTGTAGCCAAGATCTTGCGAGAATTCCGCTGACAACGGAAACCGCTAATCAGCCCGCTCAAATCGCTACCCAAGCCCAAGGACGGGCCAGAGAAGCGTCTGCTCGATGAGTAGCATCCGCCGAAGTCAATCTCAGACCGTAAACGCCGACTACTCAAGACTCAAAACCTCAGCCTACCCCAGCATATGAGAATCTCGTCCCTCGACGGGAGGATCTGTGGTTACTACTCTGTACGATAGCTACCCCCCACCTGTCTCATGCTCATGGAAATCATTGCTATACACACACACTCCCTAACAACTAAACCTTTACTAGAAACAACAAGAAATTTTTCTCCTGGTGCCCAACGTGGGGCCAGCGAAGAATCGAACCAAACTAGAGCTGGGAATGACACCCACACAAGACCATGCCTCAGTTCGAAATCATCTTTAAACTTTGTGGTGCCCAAGATTAATCCAAACCATGGACCAACCAGAAGAGGGAGAGATCCGTGCTCTCTGCGCCCATGCTGTCTCCACAGGAGAAGGCAATTACACCATAACCTGTGCCCACTGCGGCCAGAACTACCATCACTTATGCTTGGTTGGGATGGGAAGACAAGCCTCGGAACTTAGATGGATTAGAGTACCGACGCCTGGACTGCATCCAATGCCAGCAACGCTGCGCGCACCCACAATGTACCGGACAAGGGAAAATACAGCATACAATGCCACTCCTGCCCTTTGATCTACCACTATGTTGCCTCAAATGGGCAGATGAATCCAGGAACTTCCGAGGCCTAACCTTCAGGTGCTTGAAATGCCCAAACCTCGCCGGAGAACCACCTGTAGGGATGCGAGGCCAGGCACCCCCATCGAATATCGAGAATTTCTGAGGACACCCTGATAGGATAATCTTGCCATAGTTCTCAGGGAAGCCACATGAAAACTGACACTTTCTTGGACGAATGCCTGGAGGAGTGCAAAACCAACCAGATACCCCGAAAACATTGGGTTCAACGAGTACGCAGACAGCTCAAGGGACCAGCCCAAACTTCACGGGAGAAATATGGTGAGTACATTTCTTCCTTGGAACAATTAAGGGAAAGAATGACCAAACAGTTTGCTGGATCTGAAATCATAGATTGCCTTACCAGAAACCTGTACAGCACCACCCACGGGCCCAATGAAGATGCAGAATTGTTTATTAGGCGCAAAGCCCAAATTTACAATTGGGTCCGCCCAGAAGCTCGAGAAGAGCACCACATCAGAGCCATATTGGGGATGATGAAGCCTTCTTTGCGGCCATTTCTACGAAACCCTAAACCCCAGACGCTTGACGATTTGATTGAGAGGGCCAAGGAAACTGACGAAGACCACATCATAGGTCGCACCACCACTAATCAGGGGAATACCCCCCACCACCCTCCTTGAGACCACTCTAAAAACAAGACCAGCACAGACGCCGCACTTGCCTAAATGTTTGCACTATCCTGGATACCACCTGAATGGAAAATGTGAAGTCAACAAGGCTCGAAAGAATCCAAGACCATCAATTCAATGCAGCAGCACCAAACCACTAAGAGACCGTTTCGGGAAACGAACCCTGCAACCCGGCTCTACACAGAAGGTAAGGTCTTAAGCCTCAACATGCAGACGCTGTTAGCACCTTCGATCATCGTTTCCATAAAAAGAAGAGAAGTACGAGTCGCCTTCGACACTGCTGGAACAGAGAACTTCCTCAAAAGCGATATCCTCACCGAAGAAGCCAAGCTTGTGAAGCCTACTGCCCAGAGAGTACAGCTAGCCCAGGTCAGCCAGTTCTTACCACTGTAGGGGAAGTTGAACTGCCACTCACCACACCTGCAGGTACAGAACCCACGACGTTCCTAGTGTCTAAAGCTCTGGATGCCAAAATCCTTTCGGGTCAACCTTGGTTAGCCACCACTGAATGTATCTTGGACTGCAATCAGAAACACATTTTTCTAAGGAAAACCCTGCGCCACACCCTGAGTTGGGACCTGCCAAGAGAAAAGGCCCTCGTCCAGACCATACAGCCTGAAGACGTAAGCACTCAGCTCCAAGAGCCCGAAGCTCAAGAACTCCTGCAACTGCTCAACCAGCATGTGATCGCCTTCCAGACCGGAGGCATCCTAGCCCAGACCAAGACCGCCGTACATGACATCCAGTTCCAGCACTCCAGACCTACATGCAACAGGCCTGTGCCAGTCTCCAAGCATAAGCAACAAGTCATGCTGGACCAAATCACAAGCAAGCTGCAACAACAGATCGAGCTTACAAACTCTCCCTATAATTCCAGGGTTGTCGTCGTACGCAAGAAAGACGGAGACATCCGCTTTTGCATGGACTACTCGCCATTCAACAAGGTACCACTCCCAGTAGTACCTCCAGCCATCAACATGCCCAGCATTCTACGCAATCTGGAAGAAGCTAGGGTCTTTTCTACATTGGACATGCGTAGCTGCTTTTTTGGCAAATACCATTTGAAACCACATTTCCAAGCAATGCCCTTCGGACTGAAAAATGCACTATCAACCTATCAGTGGATGATGAACGACACAGTTCTCGCTGGTTACTTAGGAAAGTTCTGCGTAGCATACTTGGACAATGTCACTCCGCTAGAACGTCTGATCCTTCATGGGCTCAGTGCCAAACTAGGACAATGTTATTTGAGCATGGAGATAATCAACAATTAGATTAAAATTGCTTAAATAAACTGTCACTTGACTATATAAAGTGTTATTTCCTGTTAAATAGTTTGAAACACACTATAGTATTCATGGAAAAGCTACCAATGCATCATTCCTGCAGAATGCAGTCAACAGATACAATTTATTAATCATATTCCTAGGCTTCATACAGATAATAACAGAAGTTCAAGTAGCACAACTCATGTGCAAGTATAGTATGTCGTGAAAAATAATATTTATGGTTCATATTTAATCTTAATCTTACCAACCAAATAAGACATGATATTATTCGAGTTCATAAAACCATATTTAAGTAACTGTACCAGAAACCATTTTCATATTTTTACATACCCAAATAGTCGTTAAACAAGTATAATTACTGTAGTAACAACTTAAAAGTAAAAGTAGTAAAAAAGGTTTGTACTAAAACCTTTACCATCATCGCTGCTAGATCCCCTGGGACGCCCTTTTGGCTGATACTTCAGTTGAACCTTCCGGTTAATTCCAGAAAAGTGACCATACCTATGCACATACAGTAAGAGACATGAAGCACAAGCTCAGCTCTTTCTTCTGGTGTTCCCAGCCTATGAGTTCTGGTTTGGCCACGCTAAAAAAGAAAGGCTCCACAAAACGATTACAATACAGACAGTTTCAAAACACAGCAATTTTGGACACAAAAAATCCAGGCTCATTTAACACATTAAAAAATAATTTTAAAATATGCAGTAGATGGACACAGGAAGTATTAAATTTTGTGTACAGGTATTTAGAAACTGGGAGCTTATTCTGAGTTTCGTGGTTACGAAGCAATAGTCTGTATGAAGCAACTGTGCCGCAGTCTACTGAAAAAGTCGTTTCCCTTCCAGTCCACAAAATCCGTATTCAGAGTTTTAGTTGGTACGAGGGCCAACGCGTTCTGGTATCTTCGGCCCTAATGACTTTTTCAAGCAGCGTACCAAGATGGCGGGTGCTGCAACATTTAGGTTATATGACTGTTTTTCTTAATTTTAGTAGTTTTCAAGTACCTATGCAAGTGTCAAATGATAGATAATATTGATGTTGTAAACTTAAAAACATTTACTCAGCTCAAACGGGTAATAATAATAATTAAACGTTTTCCGTTTAAGCACAGAAGCATTCTTCTCGTACTTTCTTTTTGGACTTTTTCTCATAATGTAGCGGTAGCGGAGTGGTCTAGCGTGAGTGTTTGTTTTTAGCTGTAGTAGGATTTGTGGTTCAAATCTCGATTGATTCTTTACTTTTTTCTTTAAGTTGTTTTAGATTATGTTTTATAGTCGCACGAGACTTATGCTATTGTAACAAATATTTATTTCATTTAGAATTTTTGTTTCACTTAATTTACTGTAATTATGCAATCTGACAAAATGGAGTGGATTGCCAATAAACATAAATACTAGTAGCCTAATTATAAAACCTGTACAAAAAGCGTCCTAGATAGTATATTTCTTTATTGAGTTGACTAAATGTTCAAAGCTTAGTCTACAGTATCTATTTACGAAGATGTGCATTTTCAGTTTGAATTATTCAGTTTTTTTTTTCTGTGGGAAAGTAATTGTAACTACTTCTTAACTTCAGATATGTGCAAGTGTTTCCAATAGGCTCTATTCATGAGAAAAAAAATATATGTATGCGTGTTTGCATGTTTATTTTATTATTATTATTATTATTATTATTATTATTGTGTTCTTTTACGTAATGTATTCGTCCAATCGCGATTAAATTTTGGTGGATTATGCGTGCACCTGTGAAGGTTACCGACAGAAATTTTTATATATCATCATGGAGATAAGAATAGAATAATATGTTATTATAAAATAAAGGGAAGGGAGTGGCGAAATACAGCAAGAAGGCAAGCAGAACAAGGGATACAAAAATTTAGCGAAAGACTTTAAATGGTCAACTAGCATTTACATAATGTTGTCCCCCAAAACGGTCGTTAACTATCATTTACATAATGTTGTCCCATTGTTTAGAATTGTCCAAAATAGAAAACCACACAAATAAAGTTGCGGGAAAAAAAAATTGGATGGATATGTAGGTCCATTGGTGTGTGTGTGTGTATGTGTGTAAAAGCAATGTAATAACAACATGGTTAAGTTTTCAACAAAGAAGTTAATTATCTACACAGTAAACTATAATTAAAAAAAGTAATAAAAATCATGGAGTAACCGGGATTTAAACTACGAATCCAAAATACAACTTACCAGGACCACTCACGTCGCAACCGAGCCAAACTCACATACCTTCACATCTGCTTTCAAACAATTAAAATTCTAGATTTAACGATAGTCACATATATACGCGTCTTTTGTTTTCCAGCTATTTATTTATTTAATTTCCTTATATGTATTTGCTAAAGTATTGTTTTGTTCAGCATTTTCTAAAGTTGCTAAATATCTCGTAGAAGAAACACAAATAAGGAAAAAAAATAGTTGTCGATATTATGACACAATAAATTATTATTTCCATTTAATTAAGCCGAGTCGTTGAGATAGAAACATAGTTTCCTTTCAATGTATAAGTATAGCATATATAACTACAACGTCGCCATGTACCCGCCATTGCGAGTTACCCACGAAATTCAGCCTTTCCAACTACTCGTGAGCAGTTGGTAAGTTCCTACCTGACTCGTGACGTCAAACGACCCCTGTTAAAACTTAGAATACCCAACAGTCTTTTGGAACCGATTATCAACAGAGTAACAACTTTTTTTGTAGGAAACAGAAACTCAGAATAAGCTCCCTGATCTCAGTCAAGTAATAGGATAGTGATCCAAATACGGTAATTATAATCTTAAAACACAAACATATTTTACGTGGCTGGAATAGGGCACTTATTAGCCAAGCAAAATCCTACATTAATACGGTAAGCAATTTATTACTCACTGCAATTAATTACAGTAGTATGTGTTTCACCTTTAGTAGACAGAAAATCTGCACTGTTCTGGGATCCGAAGTCCTGTTTATCGATATTGTGTGGCACCGACCTAGCCACTGTCAAATAAGCTGGAGGCAACACTATGTATGAGGGAAATACTTAAGTAGAAACAAAGAAGACGAGCGACCAATACTTCAAGACATTAGCATTTTAGGTACGCATTAAGATGCCATTTCCTAGCATCGTTAAATCGTGAGAAAAATTACGACACTGTATTAGAATTTGGAATTACCTTGTGATGCTTAATGCACCAGTGTGTACATAAAGACCGACTGTTAACTATAAGCGCCCATTATAAACAAGCTAAAAAGAATGCTGTATTTTTATTTCAATCATACAGGTTCTGGTTAGGTTGGATGATTGCTCAAAAATAATAAAAGTAACTATGAATTAGGGTAGGAGACATAGGGGTTGCATATAATATACACATATTATGTTTTGAATAAAACGTGATCTCCTGGCCCCTGTCAGAAAAAAGTGATTACACGAGTATGCAAGTGTGACTTAGTATTTACATTTTAATTACTTAATCCTATTGTAAAATTATCATGAAGTCCCCATACTCGACGTGACTGCCTCTACACGAAACCAAACGCAGCTAACAGTACTGAACCACACGGCACGAACTTACAGGACAGAATCTCAACGCACAATGACCGCACAACACCAGTCACACTTACTTCTCCACCTCAGTGCCCCTGGTGGTCACCCAATTCACTAAGGCAACAAAACATTACCATGTCATATATAAAAATACTGCTTTCCAAAAACTAATAATCTTTTAAATCACAAAAAAAAAGTTTGACGTGGTACGGTTTGGTTGAAAGTGTTTACCGGCGAGCCCCTTCCTGGTTTGGCGTCAAGTCTCTCCCAGAGATCGGCGAAAATTAGTGAGATCTCCATTAAGGGGAAATTAAAACTAGCAGCTCTTCCTGGGCCAATGGGCCTTGGATGAGTCAAGGGGGGAGGGGGAGGAAGGGCAGGACACACAGTCAGAAGGCGTTGAGGAGGTAAATTGGAGCGATGCGACTGTGGTGTGTCAAGCCCCCCTTTCCCGAATGCCGACGAGTGAGATCCTGGTACCTCTCTAGAAGGCGGAGCTTCCCCATGCTCCCAACCCAAGGACTTCGACGTGGGTATCAAGGCGTAGGTGTGCACAGGTGTGAGAAAAAGAATAGCAAAAAAAAAAACAAGCTGAACGCGTCAGCATGGGGCAACTACTTCTAACTACCACTAAGGGAACGAACCACTTACATGGGCAGTTGGTCGCAGATGGTTGTAACAAACTTGAATACACATAGAGTGGTTCATTTGGAAACAGCAAAGCTAGTAAACTTGAAAGTACAAAACTCTCTACCCTATAGGGGTATGCTCTAACCTAGCTGTTCCTGGGACCTCTATGTTACTTTCCAGGGAGGTAAGAAGCAAATGGTACATACTTTAATTGTGGGAAGGGGGGGGGGGAAGCGGTAGCGATCGAGATTGGCAATTACTTGTGGTCTTTAGAATACTTAAGAGCACTTAACATTATTAACGGCATTAACATCGGCTGGGGTTAAACACTTTACAAACTCATACATACACCCTTAGAATTGTTAGGTTGGTTCCTGTGCAGTAAGTCTCTTTGGCACTGTGGAAAATGGGTGCAGAATCAGGGTGGCTGTAGACTGTTTGTGCAAGTCTTAAAGACATTTACATGTGGCATAGTGATTCTACTGAAGGCCTGAGCCAGCAAAACGCTAATTCTAAGCTGTCAGTCTTCCTACATTAAGCACAAAACACTGGAGAGAGAGGGAGAGACAGATATGACGACTTACATGCACTGCTTGAAGGCTTTAATTAAATGTGGTAGACAGTTCCGTCGCACAGGGTCTTGGAGGGCAGGACACAAGTGCCTCTACCTTGCTTTATAAGCTCTGAACCAACAATTAACTATATGAACACTTTATTTACATTGGCACATAGGAATGTGAAATCTCATTACAAAGTACATGAAGGGAACTAAAATTTTACACTTAATACTGAAAATACTTTAAACTGAACAGTTATTTAATGGACAACTTTATGTAGAGGTTCCAGCAAATGTACTTTACAATGAAAAGTACTTTAAACTGAAGTAAATTATACTGAGATTTCACTGTACAGGGTTGCTCTGCTCTGGTAAAGGTACACTGGATTAACACTTCTCTTCCCTCTAACAATACACTTCCAAATTCTAATGTATATACAGGGTACAGGAACAGGATAATACTGGTAAACAAAGTTAAAAAGGTAAACTAGTCTAGAATAGGTAAGGAGCTAAACATACACTGCTTACACTCCTATTCTAAGCTACTAAGGTTGGAAATAAGGTAATTAGTAATTAACACTTCCTATTCTAATTATTAAGTGGAAGGCTCTCTCCAAGCGGGCCTGAAGGAACGGAGTCTATTTCTTCTTGGAGTCTGCAGGACGTCGCCAGATGGTCTCCTTATAAGGTGAAGGCTGCTGCAACAGGTGGGTGTGGCACGGAGCTGGGGGACGAGTAGAGTGACTGGAGGGGGTGAAGGTATCGAGGGTAAGGTAGGCTGGAATTGGTGTTATGGTAGCTGGAGCTGGAATGGTTGGAGAAGGTGGGGTTGAGGACACGGATGAATCCGGGAGTGGAGGCTTCCAAGTCAAGAGGAGAGCGTAAATGAGATATAGCTCGGGGAGCGTCGAGGCAGCCAAAGCTATATCCTTCGTAGAAGAAGGGCCCCGGGAACAGATCGTCTCTTGGAACAGCTGAGCTTCCCCTTAGAGTTGGCTGAAGTGCAGGGGCGTGTCGAGCCTGTGCTACTTCTAGCTTCAGCTGTTCATTTACCTTGGCAATGGACCTCACCTCGTCCACCCGCCCTTTGATGGCCGAGGTGACCCTCTTCCTGTGTCGCCTTCCGGCCCTATGCCGGGGCATCAGGTTATTGGAGTTTGAGGTACGGATATCCTCTTTCAGCGGGTTTGCGGTGAGAAAATCCTATTCCCTATGTTACGAGGGGTAGAAAGGGGTAGAGCTAATTTAATTCACTTGGCGACTTCCAGGTGGCCTACGCTGGGCACCCTGGCACGGTGCCGATGTCTGTCAGCAGGTCTCAGGGGCTATGAGAGCCGCTGTACTACTATGCAACTAGACGCAATAGCACGGCTGGCAACTCTCCCCACAGAGGTGCCTTTCCAAGGGGAATGCCTTGGACTAGCCAAAGGTACTGCTCAACCCCCGGAGAGGTTAGCGACTGGTACAGCCAGTCCCGGCGATTCCTTACTTGGTCCAGGTGAAACCAGTGTAAAGCCTTAAAGGCAGCAAATTGTGCTTCTAATGACGATCTCCGCGGCCAGAGGAGTCATTTAAAATAATGAAGGGTAGGCGGGGGGATTCAGATTGATGTGGTAGGGAGGCTAGGGTTGAAGGACGGACACAGGGGCAGTGCTCACTTACGGGCAGCCCTACTGACGACCCTGGCAAAGGTGCATACGAGACGGCAGAGGGGGGGGGGAGGCAGCGCGCACAGGAGGAAACAGTGAGGTGGCAAATTGGAGCAATGCGACAGTGGCGCGTCAAGTTTAATAATATATTTTACGGCATGTCTTTAGATTGGCTCATGCCAGCTCGTGCAAAACATCATACTCTATCTCTCCCACACTCCACCTGCAGACGTGCTCGTGCACCTCAGTGAAGCAATAAAAATTATTACAGTTTAAATTTAACTCTCCCAGGTAATGGGTAAGCACACGTGGCAACTACAGTGAAACTGGTCAACAATATACCCAGCCTGAGTTCAAATATTATTACAGTAGACCCCTGATTTTATGAACCCTGAATCTTACAAAGGTAGCGATTTTACGAATGTACTCTCGGAATCCATCAAAAAATCGCAAAAATTAAAAATTCATAAATAAAACAAAAGTTAAAGTTGTAAAAAATGTGATGGTGCACATTGAAAAGCAACATTCAGCCCGTGAGCACTACTATGTACGTTACATAGTCTGTCTACCCCTCATTTCTTTGTAGATAACAAGACGTGACAGAGTTACATGCATGTCTCACGGCTGGCAGATGAGCCCCTCCCCCCACAACCCGGTGGCTTCATACCTTCTCAAATCTCAGCAAGGGAAACAACTTGCAACGTGTTTCCCAGAAACGTTCAACCAGTATTCCCTTAGCAAAAAATACCTAGCAGACATGTAACTTGTAACCCTCCCGTTTTCCTAGTGATTACCAGCTCACTTTCATGCATAATCTGTATTACCATGTGCACACCAGGATTTTTCTACCCTGCCTCTACCCACACCCAACCACTGAAAATGACAAATAATCATATGTCTTGTACGTTATTTTTCGTGTTTTGGCAGTTTTTGGTAGTTTATTCAATTTTCCTGGTGATGTGAGTGACTGCTTGTGTTGCAATCTCCTCCAGGCTGTAGAATTTCTGGCACCAATGCTGTGGACAGATCATCGACTTCATGGAATTTATACGGGATGCAGGTGATTGACGCACGTTTACCTGTGGCGTAGGTGTGCGTGTGTGTGCGCGTGAGCCCATTTGACTGAAAGCAAATTGAAGGCATGACAATAAAAAGAGGGGGGATGCGTTATCAGCACTACACATGCCCCGCTTCCTCTGTTCACAATGCTAGGTGGGTGAGGAAGGCTCTCAGATGCTACACCGGTTGGGCCAGGCTAACTTGAAGAGGTGTGAGACACTATCTGACAACCTGGAGATTAACGCTCCCTGGGAGAGTGGTGTCCCTCGGGAGGGACCAAAGTTAGATACCTCCGAGCGTGCAGAATTTCTTTTACTTAATGGGGAAGGTCGGCGACCACTCACCTTAAAGTAATGTCAAAGCAGTTTCTGTTTCCGCTCTCATAGCGGGCGGTCCTTTTGGGCATTTGGCGGTCCTCCTGTATGATTTCTTGTATCCGCCGGTGTAGTAGTATGGACTTGGGTGGGGTCTTGATTGGACTAATCAACGCTAACTGATTCAGTTTGATTTCCTTTAATATCTTGCTAAAGCGTGCCCTTGAGTGTGGTCGGGCCTGAGGGGCCGCTAATTGCTGGTAGTGAGGGCTGATCTCTGACAAAGTAGGCTTTGGGCCTGGTAATTTCTTGAGCTCCGGGATAAGACCTACGGGGTACAATTCGTATTCCTGGATGAGTCGTTGCAGAGCTAAGGTGGCCTGCTGCCTGGATTTATCCAGAAAAAGAGTTTCACTGATATATTGAATGTCGCAAATTCACAAATTACACGGCACTTTACAGATATTTACAGATTTACACGGACTGGTTTATAAATGGTTTACCGACTTGAACAGAACTCAGCTCTTATAGCATATTTAAACTAAGCCACGTGGTTAGTTTCGCACGAGCCTCAGAACTAAAACTTCCTCTTCCTGCGGATGCTATCGGTGCGCCTCGCAGGTGGGAGTGTTCCCAAATGACCATGCACCCGCTAGGGTGGTCGACTCATTACCTCGTTGACAGGCACTCGAAAATGGTGCGGGTTTGGGTAGGAGGGTTTAGGTGGCAGGCTACCACAACCCGTAAGGTAAGGGAGAGTGCCAGAGAACTCAGTGAACCGAGCCCTAGGAAACACTGATTTGTAGCTGGCGAGAGGCGCCTTTTACACATGTCCGAGGGGATGGAAATCCCTTTAGGCGGGTGGTTTCAAAATGTCCGCTCGGCCGCTGGGGCAGTCTGCTCTGCAGGGTTACAAACATGATACAACAAAAATAGCTCGCCTCTAAAACAAAAAACAATCATTATTTTACGTGTTGCCGTTAAAATTATGCAAATCATTTATTATACAATTCAAGCACTTTTAATACATTATTTACAGAAGATAATTTTTCCGTGCATGTTTTCTCATTATATCTCAAGTCCGTGCACATGGCTTGGGCGTCATAGCCGTGAAGGTAAATAAACAATATGTGATGAGGCTTTAAAGGGTATATAAGACTTCCTCACAATCAAATTATTACAATAAAAGCTGTTCTGACTACATAAAATATGAACACACATGTGAAACATCAAAAGTCAGCAACACGTGGTTAAGTTAGACCTAACCTGTACACAACACAAGGTAACCTTAAAGGGAGGCGAGCTTTAGCATGGATATATTTAAGAAGACGTAGTGGCGATGTGTCACACATCAGCAGGGTGAGCATCTGGAAAGTAAACATGACTGAGCAACGGGTAAGAACAGCATTACTGACTAAGTTTCGACTCGTTCACGGCACCTTTTTCACATTAACTCGACTATTGCCGGACACACACAACACCTATCTGGGCATGCCATCTTTAAAAGAGCCATAGTATCGAACACAGTACAGCACAAAGGCTTGTCTTCAAACTTCACTTGAATTGATTCATTATTTTTGAGTTGCAAATGATAGTATACCAGCCTCGTGGCCTCCGAAAAAAAAATTTTGCTTGCGTCACTAATTTTGGTTTCTTTAGGCAAGTGTCTTGTAAACCTTTTAAGGTTTATTTTTCCATGCAATGCTACGAACATCAAGTCTACATGATTGCAAGACGGCAACCGTGCTTGGTGTTTTATTTTTTTGTGACATAAATTTTAACTTCCATTATTATTTGCCATTTTTTGTGTGAAACGATACGGAAGTCAGACTATGTGTACGTGAGACAACACTCTGTGCTCTTTTTTTTTTAGGACATGGGTTAGTCATATTTACCATTCAGGGGTACCCTTTTAATCGGAAAACGTCTGTAATGTGATATAAAATTATATTTTAATGATAACTTGTCTTATTTTCCCGCAAAACGCTACGAAAATCGGGACCCCATTGGATACTCCATGCAGAAAAAACACATTTTTAAAATTTGGTAATTGGTGATGGACAAAATTGGCCTCAATTGATTTTACAAAGGTATCGATTTTACGAATGTCATAAATGGAACAGTCATTATTCATAAAATTAAGAGTCTAGTGTACTGTTAAAATTCTTTAAATGTTGCAAGTACACATATTTAAGCAAAAAGATACAAAGTAAACTCAACCAAAGCAAACTAAATTAAATATCTTAACAGAAACACATGATGAAAGAGACTAACACAAAGTTGCATGAGTGAGTGGTTGCACTACGTTTTGCCTACTTAAGTAGGCTTTGTCAGGCGAGAAGTTGAGACAAACTGAGTTATGGTGGGAATATTAAAAATGAAAGGCTGTGAGGGTTTGAGGGTGTGCTGGTGTAATGTTTGGATTATATGATACTATTGAGACCTGGTGGTTGTCTGGACTTTGTTATGTATTGATGAGCTAGCTCCCAGCGCCTGAGTTCCGAACTGTTCCTTGAAAAGGGTAAAGCTCTCAATACTTTTGTATCGTAGCAGGAGTCAAAGTTTTGTTTGTGTGAAGCAGTTTGTGCTGCAACTGGCTTCTCCAATATGTCCACTTTCCCGACTATAGCTTGTTTTGTATCTGTTCTGTGGCCACTCATTCTTTGTCTGAGCATTTTGGTGGTCAGGCCTACATACTCATCATTACAATTTTAACACTATGGCTGGTATATGAGGTTTTCTGTCGCACAATTGTAGCTGCCCTGTATGGGATATGTGTGGTTGGTAAGTCTGCTGGTGAAATAAGTGGAGGGTTGGTGGATAGCGCAGGAGGCTCAGAATGGTTTACTGCAGGGGTGTGATCCTTTGGGGGCAGATGTGGTGTTGTTGGATGTAGGTTGAAGTTTAGGGCATGCCAGTTTGTTGCGAAGGTTGGGTGGGCATCTGAAGACTATCTGGGAGGTTTAGAAAGCAAGTTGTTTGTTTGTGGTGCGAAAGAAAGGATTTTGTAGCCAGAGTTGAGGATGGTTTTAAGTGTGTTGAGGTTTTGATGGTATGGGACAAACAGGGTTATGTCTGTGTTTGTGGTCTTGGTTTTAGTACCTGTATTCAAAACTGCTCGGCAGATTTGGTTCTGGACTATGTTTTCAGGGTAGCCTCTCTCAATGAAGGCTCTGGCTAGCCAGAGCCATTTCAAATACAGATACTAAAACCAAGACCACAAACACAGACATAACCCTGTTTGTCCCATACCATCAAAACCTAAACAAATTTAAAACCATCTTCAAATCTGGCTACAAAATCCTTACTTCCTCACCACAAACAAACAACTTGATTTCTGAACAACCGAGATTAGTCTTCAGATGCCCACCCAACCTTCACAACAAACTGGCACGCCCTAAGCTTCAACCTACATCCAACAACACCACATCTGCCGCCAGAGGATCACACCCCTGCAATAAACCATTCTGAACCTCCTGCACTGTCCATCAACCCTCCACTTCTTTCACCAGCAGACTTACCAACCACACATATCCCATACAAGGTAGCTACAATTGTGCAACAGAAAACCTCATATACCAGCTATAGAGTAAACATTGTAATGAGGAATGTATAGGCCTGATCACCAACACGCACAGACAAAAAATGAGTGGCCACAGAGCAGATACAAAACAAGCTATAGTCGGGAAAGTGGATATATGTATTGGAAAAGCCAGTTACAACACAAGCTGCTTCACACAAACAAAACTTTGGACTCCTACCAAATACAAAAGTCGTGAGACCTTTACTCCCTTCAAGCAACAGTTCGGAACACAGGCGCTGGGAGATAGCCCATCAATACATAACAAAGTCCAGACAACCACCAGGTCTCAATAGTATCATATACCGTAATCCAAACAGTACACCAGCAGACCCTCAAACCCTCATAGCCTTTCATTTTGAATCTTCCCACCATACCCTAGTTCGCTTCCTGGTGCTAGGGACATCAACCACACTTCCACCGCCGCCTAACTCAGTGTGCTTCAACTTCTCGCCTGATGAAACCCACTTAGGTCGGCTAAACGTCGTGCAACCATGTCCTCGCGCAACTTTGTGTTTCTCTCTTTAATTGTGTGTTTCTGTCAAGATGTATCATCTGTTAGTACTTCAACATTCTATCTACATGTTTAATTGGTTAACCTAGCGGCCTATACTTTATTCCATACATTAAACATCAAATGGACTAATTTAAAACTGATAAAGGAAACAGCAAGACATCACTTTTCCAAGTTTCTGTCAACAATACCTAAAGATAAAGAACCAATAGATAGTAACAATTTTAATCAATTTAAAAAAAATAAACACAGTAATAATAATTAAAATAAATGCGGTGCTAATATATGTACAATTGTACGATATCACTCTCAGCCACACAGAGAATTAATGTTCAATGCCTCGTCAAATGTTACATTCATTAATTCCAAACTAATTATCATATTTGTGCAACCAATCAATTTTATGTAGACATAAATACGCATTGTGGACTAAAGTAAATATTTAGTTGGGCCAACAAAGTCATATAGTATGTATCGTTATGTATTTTGTTCAGGTAAACATATACGTATATTATTAACCTCACGTATATATTTATTTGAAACTACTTAAACATTTGGTAATGGAATAACTAGGCAGGCTAACTGCAAACTAATACCGTACACAAATTTTTTTTTAACATTTTTGGGAATGAGATGGTAATAACAGGCTTATCGGGTACCAATATCTTCAGATAATCGCCTAATAAATGGAATTATTAAATCATTTTTAAAAAGAGTGTTTTTATTGCCAGTGACACATACAAACTTAGAATTTAAAATGCACTTTAACAACTCAATTTTTTTTATTTTTAAGGTGTAGAATTAAGGAACTTCGGCTACAATGACAGCAATACAACCACATAAATCTAATGTTTCAGTAACTTGCTTGTGTATTTTGTCAATTGTGTCCTGCTTTAAAATTTTAAAGCAACAAAGTGATGAAAAGTTTTTAAAAAGATATTGTGATGCAAGAGTTAACATAGTAAACACCCTTGACGGAAATATTTTATGTGAATGCTCCAGCATCATTCTCAATTTTTATTTTGCTGCACCACCTTTCTCCTGCAGGCTAGCTAGGAACAGGAATGTCCTCATATTAAACAATGTAACAGCCAGTTACAAACACAGCAAATGCAATTATTAATCTTCACTTTCAAGTCATAACTCAAGAAAAATGCATGGAGAATGTATAAAGTAACTCACATCTCCAGGACGCTCTTCAGCTGCTCCAGTTTACCCTGCTTCTCCTCTATTTCAGGATCTGCTGCATGATGTTGTATCTCATTCAGCAGCGAGCGTGCAATGTCCAGGATCTCCTGCAGCTGCTTGGGTCGCTTCAACTTCACATGCCCATCCTTGTAGCCATCGTACTTTTCAAAGATCTCAAAGAACCTAAATCACGCATCACATCTCATATGACTCAAATATTTACATAGTGGATAGTCACTCGTCACATATATTTAAAAATACAACAAAATTAGCACAGTAGAATCTTGTAATAGCGAACTCGGTAACAGCGAGAACTTAGTTGTAACAAGGCCGGCAAATCGATGGGAGGGAAAGTCCCGCGCAAGCAGCTCGTCACTAAGACAGCTCGAAGTGAAGAAACCACATCACTATAGGCCTGGCACCGTCGTCCTGAGAGAAATATGGCGATACCAGAAGAGAATTGAGCTGCTTATTCACAAGCTGCCTTTCCAGCGTTTGGTGTGAGAAATCACACAGGACTTCAAGACAGACCTGCATTTCCAGAGATCTGCAGTGACGGCACTGCAAAAGGGAAGTGAGGTCTACCTGGTAGCACTGTTTGAAAACATTAATTAATGTGCCATTCATGCAAAGAGGGTCACCATCACGCCCAAGGACATCTAGCTGGCTCAGCAAATCCGTGGGAAGCATGCCTAAGCACCCCGCAGCTTGCAGCCATGCTCACGCTCACATGCTGTCACCTTGGCTTGCATGCATGCTTGACGCTACAACTAAGTCCTCTTTTATTCACACGCTCCCACAAACCCCACTCATTGTAACTATGAGCGTTCGTGTTCACAAAATGCAGTGATTGTACATATGTTCCACTGTGAATGCTAGGCTTCATTTGACACAATGCAGTTTGAAAACGTTATGTTGGTGGGAAAGCAAACTCATGTTGTGAGCTGCATGCAAGTCACATGTGAAAATATTATATAACTGTTAAACGACTAGATATTATTTCATTTGATGTGATCATGTGATGCACGGCCATCTACCCATGCTGCGAGAAGCAGCGGCAGGCCAATGACTGACTGTGAGACAATGCTGCAGCGGCAAAGTTGCGCAGTCATGTATTCAGTTCATTTTGACGTGATCAACATAATTCTTGCATATGGCAACCTACTTAAACAAAATAGCATTTAATTAATACAAATTTCATGTTAAATAGGTTTCAATTTTGCTATAGCAAGGACCAAAACTTGAACCATAACACCTCATTACAACGGAACTCTGCAGTACATCATACACGTACAACAATTCTTACTGCTGTATTTGACAAAATAAATAAATATTTTCTGTATTCAATACCTAATTGTGTATTAGTAAGATAGCAGTTTTAAGCAAGTACAAAAATGTTTCATTTCTCAGTGTTTAATATTTATTCTTCGCCAATTACAGATCAGAGTATTATGGACATCTATGTTTTAAGAACTAGTACCGCTGTATATTAATGTAATAATGTTGGATATCTCAAAGTAAATAATACACCTATTTGTTGTAGTTAGGCATGTGAAGGTACCTATTTTAATCGTTTACCATAGACAATAAGAAGTACAAATTTAAGTTTCAATATAATTGTAATGAAATGTTAAAGATGCACATAGATACAGTAGAGCACCAATTTAACGAACTCGGGAATAACGAAAACAGCGATTTAACGTAAGGATTTTTAGGAACCTTCAAAAAATAACAAAAAATTTATTAAATAAATTATATGTACAAAAGACAGAAGCACAAGTACTAAAACATGAGTACTTGTGCTTTTGTCTTTTGTACATACTGATAGTCTAGCGGCCTCTTCCTTCGTTTTACATAAATAAATTATATAAGTGACTTTGATAAAATGGAATATTAATCGTAATTTAAGTCCATTAAAAATACTAGCACTGAACGCTGTATACACGTATTTCTCAGTAGAAAAGCTTAAACCATCCGCAGAGAAAAAAAAATTTGTCAAAATTCGTTGAAAACTTTGGCAGTTGGAGTGATTTTGAGATACGCACGCACGGGTGTGGCCAAGCGAGCGAAGCTAAGTTGCATAACAAGCGCGCGCCTAGATCCTCATCCTGGCGGCTGGCGAGTGAACGAGCATCTAGGTACCAAGTCTCCACAGCGCGACGGTAAACAGCGCAGGAACTAATTCACAGATAGTGCTTCACGTCTCTGTTAGAATGCGCTGCTCTATTGATAAATTCTATTACAGATAGAATGCAGTGGTGTGCAGCGTGATTATTTATATCCGCGTCCCGTGATAAAACAATCAAATTTTTAACACGTAATATTATTTATGCAGACTTTTAACAACAAAATTACTACCGTAAACGTAAATAATTTGTTTCCCCGATGCTGAAAAAACGCTTGAGTGCAAAGTATTTTTAGCGAGCAGACCAATGAGTTTGTTTCACGAACGCGGCAGCATACAAGCTACAATGCCACCACCACACTTATTTAATTATTATTTTACCATTGTCTCGCAAACTTTTAATTATGTTTTCATTGGTTTTTTTTTTTTCCCCATGGGAATTTCCTTAATTTTGTTGTTGGAGCGGGCGGGAGAGAGACGGAAATATTGACGGCTCAGGCAGTGTGCAGTGTTAAGTCATCACTTCTCATGTGTTGATGCCACGCAAGGGCGGCCTAACTCACCATGAGCACACTCGACGAGCGTTCCGCTGGAAGTTGTTAAAGTTTTTTTGTCAGTTTTTTTTCTTTTCACGAATGTGGCTTATCTGTTGACGGTAAATGTGTTATGTTATTGTGTTGAGCCAATATACTTTTTGAAAATTACCTTAAATTTGGACGAAACATGCCCGAGGAATTAACTTTGAGAAGGGGTGGGGGTGAAGTCGGATTTAACGAAACATCGATTTAGAGTAAACATTTATGGGTCCCATGGCATTTCATTAAATCTGGGTTCTACTGTACATATAGTTTCATTTTATCCCCACATCATTGGCAGTATACTTCCTAACCCAGTGATGGATGATTAGGTCAAAGCCACTTTCATAAAGCACGAAGCATGAAGAATGGTTGCATGCGAGACCTTGTGTACTCATGAATGTAATGTAGGAAATGAGATGGTACATCGTACCACCAGCATCACCAATAGTAATAGAAGCTACAACCTAAAATCAACATAGCAAAGACCTTAGAATTTCATAGTTTACCTGCCATATCTGTCTTCCAACAGTGTAGTCAAATAATTCCTATATAGTGGCTATGCTGTAGTTCAATTTATTTCTCACAGGCCTGTATAAAATGAAAACTGATCACACCCAGAAAACAGCTAAACCACTACCGTTCCCTCTGCACATGGAGAAAACTGTGCTTACATAGTACGTCAGGATTTAATATTTATTAATTTGTTCCTGAAGAGGAATCAAAGGTAGCAATGTAAAATGTATTCTTGAAAGTTTAATTAAACAGTGTGAATTATAATGTGAATGTAAATGAGACAGACTATGATATTAATTGGTAGCAGAAAAAATTGGTACATACAGTATCCAATATTCATAGTGCAGCACAGTTCTCATAGTGACGACAGGGAAAGTTAAAGAGACTGAAAATAATGAGAATATTCAATAAGCAATGTCAAACACAAAAGATAAAATGTAGCACACCAGTTAACTTTTTTCTATACTTCCATCAATGTCAAAAAAACAGTTTACACCTACATTAAACTTTGTTTTATGTCCTTTTATGTCCATTACTCACTTTGGATGGCGTACTTCGACCTTCATCTTCTGTTTTGGTGTGCGGTCCCCATGTCGTATCACTGCAACCACACAACGAAGCTCCATCCTGAAACACAATACAAAACCACACTTGAATGTATAGTACCATGCAAACATGCTGTATGCAGATAAGTACAGAGGAAAGTACACACAAAAACTGCAAAACTTGTTAGTCACACAAATTATTCTGTAGGCATGTACAAAAAATAACCTTGTTGAAGTTGTAACTATAATATGCATAAGTACAAAGTGTAAATATGTCACTGGATCATGTAATAAACCTGTATCGCTGATCATGCTGAGATAATTTTTAATTTCTTACTGCCACACAATTTAAAAAAATAATAATTTTAATGTATTAAAATATGAGTGAATCTTATCACCTTACCTCATACTATGCAGATAACATATGTTTAACTAGGGCTTTATTACACATTTTTCTGAATAATACAAAATTCAAAATAAATAATTATTCTTTCTTGAAGTTTTATAAAAAATTAATTACTACGTACAAAATTATTTACACAATCATAAAGTGTAATGCTTCTATAAAGAATCATTATAATTAGTTAATTCCTATGACTCTTAAAAAATATCAGTTATTCCTATGACTCTTAAGAAACATTATCAGTAAGTAAGAATAATACCTACAACACTTTAGTTAAGAAACTAATTTCTGCATAAAAAGTGATGCATATGCTTAGGTGATGATAATTTCAATTTGGCACCACTACTAGAGTGCTTCTGGTAGTTACTTGGAAAAAAAACTAAAGCAGCTTGACTACTTAAGTTAAGTCATTTATATGGGTGCACGAACAAGGAGTATTAGATGATCAAGGGGAACTTAATCCGGGTTCCCACCAATTTGTTTCAGTAAATTACCCTGAGTTTTCCCTGTTTTCCCTGTCAAATGATACATTTTCCCTGTACTTAAATTAATATATATTATATAATGCAGTACACTAATTATAAAAAAAATTTACATAATCTATAAATATACCTACGCTACTAACATAAAGATATTGTAAGCTAACTAGTTCCATTATCTGCTTTTATGTGGCTGTGAGCACATAAATAATGTTCTCCCACTTCTGTTCCATAGGAAAAAAAAATGTTTAGATGATTATCTTGCATATTCACTGTACATTCACTTGCACTGGTCACAAAGTTACCTTTAGACCTAATGTCTTTAAAATATGGTGGCTATGATAAATAAGAAAAAATCAACAGAAAATCAACATACTGCACAAATCATATGAACTGGCTATCATTTAACCCCATCAAATATTTTTCTTAATTTTTTTTCATTTTCATATCTAACTCCTCCTTTTGTTTCTCTATTTCCAGTTTCTTGTTTAGCAGTTGTTGAATTTCTAGTCTTACATTTTTTTTCTCCCTTACAATATCTGTCCAACTTCTTGTCCTCATCCTCAATTTGACGTTTTTGCTCCAGGGCAGCTTTGTACCTAGAAGCAGCTCCTCTAGCATATTTTATTATTTCCTGATCTACTTGAACACAATTTTCACCACCTGCATTACAAATTCCATCCCAAACTCGTCGTAGGCCAATCAAAGATTCCTCATGGAGGTTTTCAACCAGTGTATCCTTATTGATTGAGAATCCAGATTCCAGAAAAGCATTACCATGTGAGAGAATTAATATAATTTTCACTGCAAGCCACAAATCTTTGAACTCTTCTTCTCCACATAACATATCAGCAAAAAAAGTGTCCAATCTGCTATTCTGTACATGAAATTATGCAAGTTTGTCAAAATTGATATTAGTAACAAATTTAGTGATCTGGACACAACCTCTATCAGATTGAAGAGCAGTTAGGTGCTTGGCAGACATAAGAACTTGCAAACATGTATCCATACTTGTCCTACACTCTTCCTGTTTATCCAACAATTTTCTAGGGTCCAAACAAGAAGCAGCATTAACCATTTTATATTTTATTGGGCTTCTTTCAAAAAGTTTCTTGGCAGTTAGAACCATGCATGTTTTACATTCCATTAAGAACCTTTGTTTCTGAAGTTCATTCACATTAACCACACCTGACTCATTCTTAGCACTAAACCCAATTTTCAACTTTGAGAGTGGAAGTCCCTGACTTACATAGTCCAAATTAATACTGATAAGCAGTTGTCTTGGCTTTCAAAATTTCCATCTTAATGAAATGTCCTAGCAACTCTCTTAAGGACATGGGCCCGAGTTTCTTCGCATTTAACTACAATAATTTTTTAAAACATAAATGGAAGCTGATATGGTAAAATCGCTTCATAACTTTGTTATGACTTATTTAAACTGCATACTCTAATTTTGTTGAGTCAAAAGACTGCAAAGTAGTTGTCAATTAGTTAATTAATGAAATTCCCTTTTAATTGATAAATTAGCTATATGTACTCATACAGTTTGTCTCGAAAAATTACACTGCATAGTAAAACCAATTTGCAACAATGTTATGAAGCTATTTTAAGATATCGACTCTAGTATGGATTTAAAAAAATAATTATCTCGAAAGCTGAAAAACTCGGACCCAAGCCCTTAACGAGTCCTCCAATTCCTTATGCAGAAATGGCAACATTGGTTTTGAAGTTTAAAACTTCCTTAAAAATGGTTCAAGTGAAGATGACATTGTCAGGAAAAAATTCAGCTTGGCTAGTAGCAAAGGATCCCTCAAATACTCTTTCACTTTCTTGACAGAATATGTAGCAGGTAACTTACTTGTCTCAAAAAAATTTTTTAAGTGTGGAGATATTTGTAATGCTCTCTCACAAACAGGCAAGTTTTCCAACCACCGACAATCACAAAATTTGATCGGAAGAACACTGCAACTTGTAATATGTCTGAAGTCTGATCGTCATGCAGGTGAGTCTTTTAAGACAGAATATACGGCCTTTAAACATTGAACCACATCTCACTCTGTCTTTCTAACACCCATCTGAAAAGCACCATGAACAACATGGAGACCACAAGATCCCAGCTCTAATATATCTGGATCTTCTTCACACACCTTAGTTTTTGCCTTAAATTTTTTAATGAACATCCAATTGACATTCGGCCAATCCACGGATATTTGAACAACTTTGGATAGTTCAACATTCTTTAATCCCTGTTGAAACCCTTCTAAGAGATCATCGGCTGTAGAATGGCCTAAAAATGAAGAGTTCCAGTACCTTGTCATTACTTGATTCTTGTTGACATCCCATACACACACAGCTATGTCCATTTGTTGTAGCTTTGCTACCCTATTAAATGATTCATCAAAGCACACAACAATGTGTTTTGCGGATTGGATTTCATCAGTAAGTTTGTGAAAAAAATATGGTGCAAGTCCGTAAGTAACAAGTATGCAGTCTTGGTACTACTGAGCTGCATTTCTTGTCCAATGGAACTATCTGGAAACATTTTAGCAAACAAACTGCTTATTCCTTGCTGGCTATTAAAACTATCTTTTTTCATAACAACATGTAATTCCCACAATATTTCTGCCCTTCTGACATTGCTGTCTCCTTGAAAATGTATTTTATTTACCATACCTGAAGATGCTTCTTTGATAGCAGCACTGTAAGATGATGTTCCAGTAGCCAGTGAACAGGATGCTGGGGTGCTTGATGCTAATTCAGAATTTGGTGCTGTTGTAACACTTGAAATAATTGATTTCTTAAATTCTTGGCAATTTAAAGGCTTTGCTAAATACGCTGACATAGATACAGAACTACTGCTCTTTGTAACCAACTGTTTGTGGAATTTTCCTTCTTGATGACTTTTCACAGACTGCCTACCCATACTACTCAAAGAAAATACCTTTTTACACAAAATGCACTTTGCACTGTTGTCATCACCCTTAACACGACGCAGCCACTTGTTCCAGTCAGGAAACAATGATCCATCTAGCCAAGCAGGATTGAATTTAGACATTGTGAACGTCAGACGATTATCCACTCAGACTATCATGGATAATGTACAGTATCAATACATTCAATATTTAATTGCTTAGTCTCACAAGATTCACATTATTTTCATTGCACAATTAAGGAAACTGTGCTTGTACACACCCATGAATGTAACCTATATCTATAATGAAAACAATAAAAAGACTGCCGTTCACGTCTTGTGAAAAAAAAACTTCCCACTGTTGATTAAAACCTTTTCAAATATATTTAACTACTACTGTAGAACACTGACACAGTATCACAGAAACTATTTTCGTGGTGTTGTTGTCTTTGATACGTAAAAATATCATCATGAAACCATACTACAAAAAACACAAATCATCGTGATACAAAAACACAGTCCACAGCTGCAGCACTTATTGCAAATGTACAACTAAATAAATGAAAACACGTTCACTAAAATTTTTTAAACAGTTTCTTCCAGCGTACCGAATACTCAAATATTACGAAAAAAACCGGCAAACATTTCAAACTCTGATACCGCCATTTTCCTCAACTGGCTTGGCGCTGGCGCAGCTCGGCACGGTCTGGTGCCACCTAGCGTTTGAAAAAATGGCATGACATGGCTGTATAGTAAACCAAACTTTCCCGGGACTCATTGTTAATCTAACATTTTGATTTACATGTACGAATCACACCCTAACTTTCCGATTTTGTTTTTGAGAAGAAATGTGCGGGTGGGACATGGGTAAATACGATATAATTGAGTTTTGCCTGTGGGTCACATGCATTTTAATTTCCCTGAATTTTCCCTGTTTTCCCGGTCGTTGAGAACCCTGTTAATGCACAGGCCACATCACTCAGCTCAATCTCATTGGTTGGTTGAGCACACGCAATGGTCTCTCAATCTCATTGGTTAGCTGAGCACACAAAGTGGCCTATCAATCTCATTGGTTAGCTGAGCACACGCAATGGTCTCTCAATCTCATTGGTTAGCTGAGCACACGCAATGGCCTCTGAATTCCGTTGGTTAGCTGAGAACACGCAATGGCTGCTAAATCTCACCGGTTAGCTGAGCACACGCAGTGGCCTCTCTATCTCGTTGGTTAGCTGAGCACACAAATGACCTCTCAATCTCGTTGGTTATCTGAGCACACGCAATTGCCTCAATTTCATTGGTTAGCTGAGCACAAGCAATGGCCTCTGAATTTCATTGGTTAGTTAATGGCCTATCAATCTCATTGGTTAGCTGAGCATACGCAATGGTCTCTCAATCTCAATGGTTCGATAATAGATGATTACATGCCTGCTTGTCTTCAAAATATTGTTAAAAAAATTGGTTTAATCCAAGATTTAAAGTATGGTTTAGATATGACTGGAATTTTAACTACTCTAAAATATAATAACATTTTATTAATCAGTAATAAAAATGTAATTTGTGAGCATCAGCATTTTATTACTTCATATTAATTTTGTGCTTTTTTTGTTGACATTTTAAGTGCATTGCATAAAGCTTCAACCGACATTTTTTTTAATGCCAGTTCCCTTGGACGAAGGAAGAGTTAATTCACATTTGAGCGAATAATTGATCAAGTTTCAACAGTCTACTGAATGCGAGAAATCTTCAATAAGGTCATTTATTGAACAAGCTGAATTAAGTTTTACACTAACTGGATTAACAAAGTGAATTTTAATAAATGCCATGTGACTTACCTCAGAGAACCCATAAAATGACACTAAACTCTGTTAATTGCATAAACTACGAACTTAGGAGCCAACACTGGACATCCAAGAGAATACCTTCCGAACTGTTTAAGAACAGTGGGAAATAGGCTGTTTGGCTAACAAAGTTACCGTATTTACTCGTGTACCCGCCCCGCCCATGTAAACGCCCCACCCTAAATTTGAAAGAGTGCGAAACGAAAAAAATTTAAAAAGGTATTTCTGTTCCCAATTTAATATGAAGGCAGCGCAGCGCGCGCACAAGCAGCCCACCGCATCTGTGCGCAGCGTCTGCCTGTCTGAGCACCCGGCGATCCGGAGAGCTGTAGTGAGTGTCTGTGGTGTGTACGTGTACCGAATGGGTGCGAAGCAGGATGGCGTGTGAAGGGAGAAGAGAATTTGGCGGAGTTTCAACAAGCGCTTTGGTTGGCTGTGGCTTCCTGCGTGCGTGCCGGATGAAAGAAAGAGTAGAAAGAAAAGGCAAGCAAAGCAATGACCTTCGGAGTCTCAGCCCACGTGGCAGCCACAGTGTTGCCAGTCTTCACGTGCGCGGGCGGGCCTTTACACTAGTCACTTTGTTGTTTCATAAGCGTGATGGTTGCGTCCAACTTGAGTGGAGAAATAGGCGGAAATAAATGTAGTTACACTGTCGAGTTCAAGCTTAAGGTAATAAATTACGCTGCAGAAAATGGGAAACGCGTTGCTGCCAGAAAATGTATCGTATCATTTTAACTTTTTAATCTTCAATGTGCAAGTGCTTGCGCACCAGAGAACATTTTTTTTTTCCTTTATCTCTCTTCTCTTCTTCCCTCTCCACTCCATGTAGAATGTAGAAGGTTTACTCATCGCCCGACGCGTCTTTGTCCAGCGCTTCCCGGCGCTTGGCCTAACCGGGCCTGTCGGCAAGCACGGGACTTGGTTTAAAAATAGAATATGGTCAATATTATTCATTTTCTTGCTTCCTAGAAAATTTACGGTCTTGGATGGTTTATTTCACAAACTGAATGTAGTCCTGATCTACCATTTAACAATTTTGCTCAGAAAATAACCCAAAAAAATATTTTTTTTTTTAAATTGCGTGTAAACGCCCCACCCCTATTTTCAAATTAAAAATTAGTGAAAAAATGTGGGGCGTTTACACGAGTAAATACGGATGATACTTGTAAACAGGTACACAAGATGAAGGGACAAGACACATTTTTTGTTGAAGCGAGGTCGCAACGTTTCGCCAGTATCAAACTGACTTCCTCAGGCAGCAAGACATGGCACACTGCAGTCCAGTCGACAGTGTGTGCTATTACTTGTAAGCCTAGCGGCCAGAAGGTGAACTAAGTGTGGCGGAAAATTCAAACATAGGGACAGTAATGTAGGTCTGACTGTGATAGCTTCTACTGAAGGTGAGGGTGGAAAAATGGAACTATCTGATATTGAGGCCTGGAGGCTGTCTGAATTTTGTAATGTATTGAAGAGCCAGTTCCCAGCATCTGAGTTCTGAACTATTGTTAAGAAGATGGCAAAAATTTTACAATTCTGGTGCTGTAGCAGGAGTCAAAATCTTTGTTGGAAACTGCATGAGCCGCAACTGCCATTTCTTGTGGGCAGATGTTGCGTCCAGCTAAGACCACCCAACCTCCACAATAAACTAGCCTGTCTGAAATTCCCACCAACTGCAACCTCTAGCAAAACAGTCAACACCAGAGGCTCCTGCCACTGCAATAGTGCTCACTGTGGTTACTGTGTCATTCTCCAGCCCTATACCTCCTTCAACAGCAGACTTACCAACCACACATATCCCATCTAAGGCAGCTATAACTGTGCTACAAAAAACCTGATATACCAGCCCCAGTGCAAAGACTGTAATGCAGAGTACATATACTTCACCACCAGCACTCTAAGAACAGAGAATGAATGGCCACAGAGCTGACACAAAGCAACCTTAGCTTGCTGCAGCGAGAGCTACTGCAGGGATGGGAACCTCTGGGTGTGTTGCAGCAGCACCTGTGCAATACATCAACCCTCCACATTCTTCCATAGCAGGCTCACCAATCATACACACCCAACTCAAGGCAACTGCAGCTGCAGGACATAAAACCTTATTTACCAACTACAGTGCACACAGTGCGATGCTGAATACATTACTGTACTACAAACACACTAAGACAGAAGATGAATGGTCACAGGGCTGATACCAAAAAAGCAATAGCCAGTTCCAGCCAAAACATTCAAGATAAACCAGTTGCTGCACTTGCAGCCTCTTGATTCCTGTTACGAACAACACCAGAGTGGTAACAGCCTTAACCACCTTCAGACAATAGTGCAGAACTGAGGCGCTCGGAACTAGCCCATCAGTACATAACCAAATCCAGACAACCACCAGGGAGCTTGTTCTGAGTTTCGTGGTTACGAAGCAATAGTTGGTATGAAGCAACTGTGCCGCGGCATACTGAAAAAGTAGTTTCCCTTCCTGTCCACAAAATCCGTATTCAGAGTTTTAGTCGGTACGAGGGCCAACACGTTCGGGTATCTTCGGCCCTAACGACTTTTTCAAGCAGCGTGCCAAGATCGCGGGCACTGCAACATTCGGGTTTATGTGACAGTTTTTTTTAATTTTAGGAGTTTTCCTGAACCTATGCAAGTGTCAAATAATAGATAATATTAATGTTGATAACTTAAAAACACTTCCTCAACTCGTATGGGTAATAATACGCAATTAAACATTCTCCGTTTAAACAACGAAGAATTCTACTTATGCTTTCTTTTTGGACTCTCTGTCATTGTGTAGCGGTAGCGGAGTGGTCTAGCGCGAGTGTTTAATTTTAGCTGTAGTAGGATTTATGGTTCAAATCTCGATCATTCATTACTTGTTTTTAAGTTGTTTTATATTATGTATTACAGTCGTACGTGACTTATGCTTTTGTAATAAATTGTTCATTTCATTTAAAATTTTTGTTTCACTTAATTTACTGTTGTTATACAATCTGACAGAATGGAGTGGATTGCTAACAAACATAAATATTTTTAGTACTAAATAATTCTAAAACCAGTGGCGTTATTTCAGGTTTTTCTTGAGGGGGGGGGGGGGGAAACAATTTTTTTTTTTGGCGACAGTGACCTTGTTGCATCTTTTTAATTAATTAGACATGTATAAATTAGAAACTTTAATAGTAAAACTTCAGTTGTATGTGCTAAATTTAGCATTATTTAAATAACAAAACACAAAAAATATATTTTAAACACTTAAAATTCTAAATCCAGGGGGGTGGGACATTTGCCTCCCCCCTGCCCCCCTAAATGAAGCCCCTGTCTAAAACCTGCACAAAAAGTATCCTACATGTTATATTTTCTTATTGATTTGACTAAATGTTCAAAGCTTAGTCTACAGTATCTATTTACGTAGATGTGCATTTTCAGTTATTTTTACTGTGGGAAAATAACTGTAATTTACTTCCTAACTTCAGACATGTGCAAGTGTTTCCAATAGGCTCTATTCGTGGGAGAGAAAAAATGTGTATGCGTGTTTATTATTATAATTATAATTATTATTATTATTATCTTCTTTTATGTAACGTATGCGTTTCTGTACCATTCGTCCGATTGCGATTACAGTGGAACCTCGTTAATACAAACCCTGATAATACAAAGTTCTCATTAATACATATTGATTTTTATTCCCCTTGGAATGGGAGAAGAAATGAAATAATTACTTTCATGTTCAATAAAAAATTTTGTTTATGTATTAAACCATGCAATATCAAGTTCTCAAGTAAAAGAAAGTCATTGTGGTGAAAAGACCATTTGATTTGTGGGAATAAACAGTGACCGAAATTTTAGGAACATTTTAAGGTTTTAGTGAACACTTGTTAATATAAACCTCATTATTACAAACAGCCAACCTTTTGGTCCCTTCAGGTTTGTATTAAAGAGGTTTGACTGTAAATTTTGGTGGGTTATGCGTGCACCCGCGAAGGTTCCTGACAGAAATTTTTCATAACATCATGAATGTAAGAATATAATAATATGTTATTATAAAAGAAAGGGAGGGGGTGTGGCGCATTAGAGCAGGAGAGCAAGCAGAATGAGGGATACAAAAATTTAGCGAAACACTAAGTGTTTCTAAAATGGTTATTAACGATCATTTACATAATTTTGTCCCATTGTTTAGAATTTTCCAAAATTGAAAACCACGCGAATGAGGTCGCGGGCAAAAAAAATCCATGGATGTGTATGCAGGCCTATGTCTGTGTGTGTGTGTGCGAATGTGCATGCTAAAAATCAATGTTGTAACAACAAGGTTAAGTTTTCAACAATGAAGTTAATTATCTACACATTTAAACTATAATTTTAAAAAGTAATAAAAAAATCAGGGAGTAACCAGGATTTGAACCATGAATCCAAAAGACAACTTATTGAGCCCACTCACGCTGTAACCAACTGAGCAAAAGTCACATTCATTACGAAGTGCTATCAAATAATTTAAATTATACATTTAACGACTATAAAATATACATACGCATCTTTTGTTTTCCAGCTATTTATTTAATTTTTTTACGTATATTTGCTAAAGGATTGTTTTGTTAAGCATTTTCTCAGGTTGCTAAATATCTCGTAAAAGATACTTGTCACACTACTACACAAATAAGGAAAAAAAATAGTTGAAATTATGACAGTAACGGTAAATTATTACATATTTCCAATTACCGTAATAAGCCGAGTCGTTGAGATAGAAACAACCTTTCCTTTCCATGTATAAGTATAGCATATATAACAAGACAATGGCGGGAAAGGCTGCTAGGCTACTAATTACAATAAAAACAGAAAGAATTGTGCACAAGTACTCACAGGATGGTACTCGCAGATAGAAACACACACACATTTCTCCGCGGAGAAGCCAGTTGCTGTACATGCAGCACTTCATAACTCCAACTTTGATTCCTGTTACACAACCAGAGTGGTGAGGGCCCTACCAAAGTCGAAAAACAAAAACAAAGCAGAACGAAGACGCTGGGAACTGGCACATCAATACATCACAAAATCCAGACAGCCACCTGGCCTTACCCTCAGATACCAAACCCACATTTCGAACTTCCCGCCGCACCTTAGTTTGCCCTCTGGCCGCTAGGTGTACTGATTACCAACCACCGCTGGACAATAGACTACAGTGTATCTCCACTCACCTGATGAAGCAGATGTAGTCTGTGAAACGTAGTGACAGCGCGTCCGTGGAGAAATGTGTTCGTCCTATGTGTATGTGTTTCTATCTGCGAGTACCATCCTGTGAGTACTGTGACGCGTCCCTTTTGCGTCTGCTGCTTGTTGCTGTGGTTATTGTAGTCACTGTAGTGAGCGTTGAGGTTATGTTTCGTGAAGTGCGCCGGATAGCTCAGTTGGATTAGTTTTTCTACACCATTAGCCAGGTTTTAACTTGAAGTGAGACACTCCAGATTCATCAGCAGTTATATTTATTTATCTAGGTGCATTACATTTCATAAAATGTGGTACCGTTCAGTATAACAAAAATAAATAAAAATATTGCAATTTGCAT
>PNEQ01002526.1:37579-55510 GCA_003012365.1 Medauroidea extradentata
AGGGAAAATGTAATAATAAGCTAAAATTGCCAAAACTCAAAAATTAGTCAAAATACAAGAAAAAGTTATACCAACAAAAATAATTAAAATTTTACTGTGGTCAATTTGAAACCAAACAAGCCAGGAAAATAATCAAATGACTCTACTTTAAAATTCCTTGACTATATTTATATTGAATTTTGAAAAGGTGAATTTAAATAAACATGTCCCCAATTACTAAGTTATTGAATTCTGTTGTATCATACCGGAAACCTGACAAACTCACCCTGAAAATGGCATATAGCATGTTAAGAAAGATTTACATAATATAAATTTAAATAAAAAAATAAAACCACTTTTTAAAGATTTAACCAAGATGGGGAAGTGGCTGAACACTTCACAGTACTTGTGCACAATTCTTTCTGTTTTAATTATAGCCTATGTAACTACGTCACCATATATCCGCCATTGCGAGTTACCAACGAAATTCAGCCTTTCCAACTGCTCATGAGCAGTTGGTAACTTCCTACCTGACTCGTGACGTCAAACGACCCGCGTTTTAAACTTAGAATACCAAACAGTCGTTTGGAACAGACTATCGCTCAGTAACAACTTTTTTCGTAGGAAACAGAAACTCAGAATAAGCTCCCAGGCCTCAACATGACAACTTTCAAATTTCCAGCCATACCCTAGTTCACCTCTCAGCTGCTAGGTGTATTAATTAGTTACCAATGAACGCTTACAGATGGCATACTGCAGTGTGCAATCACTCGCTGCTCGGAAGAAGTCGACCTAACCAGCAATACGTTACAACCGTGTAACCGCGTGAAAAATGTGTTGTCCATCTGTATTTTGTGTTCTCCCAACTGCAAACACGATTCTGTTAAGTACATGCGCATCTATGTCTATATGTTTTAGTAATTAGTACCTTAGCGGCTGTTTCACACCTTCTCTTTGTTTGCATAAAATAATAGTAGCTTATTTGGTTACAACAAACTGAAGTTGCAAAAACACATGACAGTGCCAGCAAACAACTTTAAACTATCATAAAATTGAAATAACACATGCAAGCATCAATACTATTATTTTCCTTGTTGACTTCAATTTGGTTCAGCACTATCAAATCATAAACCAGTGTGCTTTAGGTTTCAAGTACGTAGTAGACTAACAAAAAAAGTTGCATTCTGTGTACCTTCGAAATTAAGACTAATTTAATATCAGTGTTGTTATCACAATGGTACCACTCATAACACAAAAAATTCGTAAAAATTATTTTTTTTGTAGACTGCACAGCAAACATATTCACTCTCACAACCAAAATGGAAATACGGTAACATATGTTTATAAAGTGTACGTAATAATACTGTAAACAAACATGGGTGGATCTAACTGCTCGGATCAACTTAAAACCAATTTGGTAACATATAAACATTAAACAAGTATACTTTAATGGCCGGTGAACAAATAGGCCTAACTAAGTCTTCTGCCCATTTCTTTGGTAATATGTAGACTTATATTTTTGGGGGCTGGCAGGCACCAAATCTCATGTGGATTTGATTAAACTGTACCATTTACATGGACATTTTCGTACAAAAAGAATTTGTTGAGTTGGCACCTTGAAAAAAACTTGTTTAAATTACCTTCCAGGCCTGCAACATGAACCAAAGCACAAATTCTGCTAAAATAAACTGTAGACGTTTTCTTTTGTTTTAGTACTAATTATCTATGGATTGATTACTTGCTTCTTACTTTGAAGTATGTTTTGTAGAAATTCCAAGCTGCCGGGTGATCGTCATAAAAACTAAACATTTTTTTCAGATTCTCTCTTCCGAAACACATTTTAATATTCTGCTGTCATTGGGGATTACAGATTGGGTTTTTTAATCCTCGCATTGCAGTATATTAAATATATGCACAGAATATTAAACCCTTATAAGACTCATAAACACACAAGAAGCCTCACACTTGCAACATGTCCATCCTTTGTTTTGGTTACCGGTACAGGTTGACTAATAGACACGAATGTTTGTAAAATAGTTATAGAAATGATGCAATTTAAATATAATAAAATAGTTAGCTGACTAATGCTGGATACCGAGCCATTTTATTATGTTATGGTTACTCCAAAATTCTTATTATATTAAAGCTATTCCTTATTTATTTTTCACACGTACTAACACTATTTTCAATGTCAGCGATGGAAGTTAACAAATTTGTTGTTCAGGGCTTCATCACGCCATACAATCGTGTCCTGTTGTTTTAAATGGTATGATATTATTGTGCGTGTTACAAATGTTGGCAGAATCAGCTGTTGAAATACAGAGTCTTATATGGGATGGACTACGTAGATGGTTCATGAACACATGCAACATGAACCCTATCGTAGAATTTTGCTGATGGACAGATAATTTGCTCTTCAATTAAAATTCGTAACTTTCACTGCTGGTCACATTTAAATTAAAATTATTATGTCATATTCTTCCTCTAACAAAACTACTGCACATACTAAACAACAATCTTGCATGAAATTATATTTACAAAGGGGAGACTAAAAGCCACTAGCCTACTTACTAAAACCAGAGTAAAAATATAACACGCTACAAGCCACTAGGCAACTTATTAAAACCAGAGTACAAAATTAACAGAACACACATACTGTAGTTTGTGTCTGCACGTCCACTTTAATCTTAAAATTAAATTGCCAGACAATAAGTATCTTAAGTACTCACATTTTGCCAAACGTAGTAGGCACAATTGGAGGATCATCCAGCTGGAATGGTACAGACCAAGGAATGTGCAACGTGGGAGCAAGTTCTCGTAAAATCATGTTGCCTAATATTTTTGCACAGTCATCGTAGTACTTGTTTGAGTTCTTGACAAAGCTGAATCCATTGACGTCGCAAACAAAAGATTTTCCACTGGCCCTTTCAAAAAATCACCACGTCACAATTACACACTAGAGGATAGAAAAAGCACCTGCTTCTCAATTAATATGTACTTACTGTTAAATAATACTAAATAGTCTTAACAAAACATGTACATTTACCCAAAAAAGCAACTTTATAAATCCTGACTATACTTAATTTTATGTGATGTGAAAACCAAAACAAAGTTTCCATGACAAAAAAAAAGGTTATCTAATGTCTTAAGTATAGGTATTTTTCCTTTAGAAAAAAAAAACTTAAAACACAACTTTAACTACCCTCCGTACATACACCTATTATACCTCTCTTTACAACTTATTGCTGAACAATGTCTATTGAAAATATAAAATTAGGGATAGCACAAAACTTTACTGTTTAGTCTCATTACATAACCAATTTTTTTTAAACGTTATAGATACATAATACACTTTTCCATGCAAACTTTTCTAAACACAATGTCTTGTTAAGACATAAAAGCAGGCTCACAAGATTTAATTATAGGTAGTTATTCCAAACATCAATTAAAAAACAAGTGAGTCAAGAAAGTAAGTATTCTTTTCATATAACAATTTTTACAAAATCGTTGAACAGTATGATTGTATTTTTATAAGAAAGATCTAACTTTGAACCACAGTTATATGCATCCTGCACCACAATTAAGGTATTTTCGGCATCTCGAAACAAAATTTTTCAATTCCTTCAGGTTTAAATGGTGCCATTAGCGAAGAGAACCACTGCTGCACAGCAATTATGCCATGCCACTGTCCTGCTGACTGGCAACAGATGACTTCAGGTGGAGGAACAAAACAAACAGTGGTCATTTGGAGCAGATTCAGAGCTATATAGTAAATGTTAAAATAACTTCCAACCTAACTTTATAAATAGGTAGTGTCTATGTTTCACCAGCAGCAGCATGTGTTTAAGCAGTGTTACAATACCAGTTTTGTTTTTGGATAAAAAAAATTTTATATATATATATATATATATATATATATATATATATGGATAACTCGGACAGAATTTCAAAAAACAAAATTAATTTTAATAAATTATTTTTTGGTCAAAAATCATTAGGAACTTGTGTCTGCCTCATTTAAATCCATCACATTTAATTTAAAATTAGTATTAAGCTTTAAACGCAGTTGCTCATAGCTTCTTAGCCCTTAATAATTCCACCGTAAAATTTCTGGCAAGTTCCGTGTGATTAAATGTTGCTAGCGAGGCGCGCGAGTGGAGATGCAACTCAGCAGGCAGACCTCCATTCTTTATCTTTCCTCCCTCTTCACCGCGCGAGCCATACACGTATGTGCGTCATTAATAAACATTTCAGTATGATGCTGGTGAATTGGACGGTAACTACAGGTCACAATGGCACCTAAAGGGAAATTTAATTTGTTCTGGTATGTGTGATAAATTCAAGATTGCAAAACAATTTGTTCCAGACATTAATAAAAAATATTAAAAGCAATTGGTTTGCAGTGCAATGTAGGCAAGGTGGTGAGAAGGTTTTACGGCTCTTTAACGATGTCTTACAAGCCGATGAGGGTAAAGTGAGGTGAAAGAACAACACAACATCCATGCCCGAGCAAGGATTTGAACCCAGGGCCTCTCGCACCATAAACTGGCGCCTAACCCACTAAGCTAGAGGCCGGCACGATATCGAAAAAACCAGGGCTTAGTAAATTATAAAAAAAGGGGGGGGGGGCGGAAAGGGGCTTTTGCCCCGTACTGCACATTCTAGAGGGCTTCGCTTTTGAACAAGTTAAAAGATTAAAATGAATGGGCTTTTATTCAGTTCCCATCAACGTTGATGGTATCTGTGAAATTTATTTTAAGTGTTGTGTGTGTAAAGACGTCACTGATCTATGAAGACACAGCCAAGGTAAGATAGTATGGAGGGAGGCCTACAAGAGCACATTATCACTTCAACCACGGCCGTGACTTCAACCACGGCCATGACTTCAACTAAACAAAAAAAAAAAAAAAAAAAAAAAAAAAAAAAAAAAAAAGGAGTAAAGGTAGACTGAGATTAACGTTGCTCTAACAAAGAGGCCCTGGAAAAAAAAACAATTTCTAGTAGGAAACGTTTGAAATGGGTGAATGATACATATCTGGAGGAGACGGTAAACAAATTAGTACATCAGTACAAGAGAGATCGTGGTGTGATGTGTAGACCTGCAAGCCGCAGCTGACAAACTGACTAATCTCATTTCTGTTTCAAACAGTTGTTTAGACACTTGTCCAATACGTAACAATTAATGGTCATAAATGCATTGTTTTAATATTTTTTGTGCTTTGCTTTTGGTTGTTTTTACTCCCATTTAACTCAGTTGAACATGATTCGAGTTTTATTGCTTTTTAGTGTGACAACTTGTGTAAGAATAAAGCTGTAAATTACATGTTTTATGATTCAGTTTATATGCATAAAATGAAATTTAAAAAAAATCCGTGGTGTTAAAATGAGTTTACATATTTCTGTACAGTGATCCAAAAGGATTGTTAATTACAATACCGTATCTGCTCTCGTATAAGAGGAAAATTATTTTTGTCTTCGGAACTCTGTAGGTGAGCGCAATTATCAGGCTAGCAGCTGGCTGCACGTACTGTGGTCATGTGCAGTGTTTGTATTAATGTTGAGACTGTACCGGTTGACCTTGACTGCTTCCACTCGTGCTCTACCTCCCTAGCTTATCTCCAACAATTATCTCTCTCACACCCTAGCACGCACATAGACTGTCGCCAGCCAGACGAGAGAAGGGGGTGAGAACTTTTATGTGGTAGAAGGTTGCCTTTGTTCCAGCTTCTAGCACAGAAAAAAAAAGATCAGCCAGAAGTAGCATAAAAAGTAAATAAAAAATAATCTGCCCGCCCAGGTTGTTTGACATCATTTTCTCCACGTTACAGTGATAATTTCCCCACTACCCCCTCCTGTAAATTGCAACGTACAAAGCAGTATATATTGCCGCCTCCTTTGCTTGTAGAAATGGTAGCGTACGGATTTCCTCATGCTTTTTGTGATTAATGACTGATTACCCCTCCTCACCGGACGCCCCCCCATAACATGGACAAATCGTAACTCGGACAGCTTCTCCCCCCTTTAGACCGAGTTATCGAGGGTTCACTGTATATATATCTGAGAGAAATGTACTGTAATACTGTGAAACATTAATTATTTCATCCCTCAGCAAGAAGTTGACTAATAAAAGTCCCTTTCATAACTCAGAATATGGTACACATGATAATTCACACTAAGATCATAGTCATATATCATCTAGTCTTTTTGGAGACTTTGTGTGAAATTAATTCATAGACTAGCGTTGAAATGTGGGATAGGATGACGTGAAAAGAGAACTTTTGTCAACAGTCACTATCCAGCTCCAAACTGTCTCCACTGTAGTAAAGGATAAGAAATGCCAAAGCACTCCTACCTGAGACCCAGCACGAGCATAGTTCATTACGGTTCTTTTATGATTTCAAGCACAAAAAAATGCTATGAATGCATGAGACTGTAATTGCAACACAGTGACAGCTGTATATGTACACTGTAAGTATTTAGTATGCAAAACTCATTCACGATATTATTTGTTGTAAGATGTACATAATTTTAGAAGTTCAACATAACTAGCATAGCTAAACACACTGTAACCTCAAACACTAATCATGACATATTATTCTGTGTACAAAAGAGTCTTTGGATTTTCACATCAATAAACACTGCTAAGCAATTCCTTGAGAGTTGCTTATTAATTCTTCATGTTGCTGATGGGCTGGGCTTAGCGAATCAGAAAGGACAACCAAGAAACCAATAGCCACTGAAAAGTCGAACAAACAGCCAAAAAAGAATGATGCAATGGAGGTGTACAGCAAACAAGTATTTAAAAAATTCTCCAACTTTTCTGGGAACTCCAGTAGGAAACTAAACTTTTCTAGAAAATAAAACAATACTTAATGTACAAATATCATATACTAGAAAATTGCAGTATTACAAAATAATGGAAAGTAACTCAGATAGCAACATCTTCAAACAATACTGTTTTTACAATAGAGGCATAAAATTAAGAATCTTTAATACAAGAAATTTCATATATAGTATATAAACTCAGAACTTTTAGGTTTTAAGTCTACCAAACAATCAAAATTCTCTTGACTAATAATTTGAAAATATTTGGTGCAACCTAAAGGAACCACTGGTTCAAACACGACTCATTCGCTGACATAAGTGGTAGAAAATAATGAAATTTGGCAGCTAGCTTGAATATCACCTAGTTGTTTGCAAGATGAAATTTCCACTCCCACCCTTTTATTCAGTAAAAACGAATGCTTAAAGCAAAACATACAGAGATACTTTACAGTTGACAAGTAATTAAGCAACTTCAGTAACTTCTAAAACTTTCACAATTTTCCTGAAATTTCTTGACATTTCCAGGTTTTCCCTATTTTCCAGGTTGTTGGACACCATAGTCAAGTATACTGGAGGTAGTGACCACCACTCACCTCAGCAGGTCAAAGCCACACACTGTCTGCTTGAAGGCCAGGCATACTTTCCTTGAGATGAGTTTCTCATCATTGCTGAGGATAACAGGATACCTGATCTCCTTGCCTTCACTGTCACGCTCCACTTTGCCGTCCAGTGCTGGAGACTTGCGTGCCTCCGCATGTGCGTAGTCTGGGCCAACCGTGTACACCTGTACACACATCTACCATGTTGGGTTTTGTTCCAGGCAAGTCCCCAGGTACAGGTTTGTATGCACTCTGAGTTCTATAATAAATATCTTCCTCTCCTTGTTTCACACTGTTAGATATGAGTAGAGTAGAGCAAGATAACTGACGATTTTAAGGGGCAAATAAAATATGAGGAATTAACAGAACCTATTTTCAAAATTATTTGAATTTGAAAATTAAATATTGATTTTTGAAAAAGAAAACACAATGAAAATATGATAAGAAATTTCTTAATAATATGAAAAATGTAAGTATACTATCGCAGAAAAAACTCATAATAGGGTTATATTATACAGTTATAAACCAAAGATGAGTAATATTCCTGAGCATTTTACACAGGGAAAATTTCTCTAAAACAGAAAAATTTGTGCACGCGTGCATGTGTGTGTGTTACAATCCTGTCCGCGCATATATACATACTGTATATACAGTAGAACCCTGTTATAACGTTTTTCAAGGGACCTGTGAAAAAAAGTGTTATATGCAGGAAAACGTTATAAGGAGGAATCAATATTTTTCCACCAATAAATGGATATTACACAAAAGTAACTTAAAATTTGATGGTTCATGTACAGTAAATAAGCCTATAATGAGATTATACGAGGCTGTAGTTAATGTGCTATCAGAAACATGATGAATACATACATTGTGTGTATAATAGAGGTTTTCCCACTTGTCTTCTGTAGGTTCATGATCGTCATATTCAGGATCACAGTCTTTAATTTCATTGTAATGCACATTTACGATACTTTCCCAGACATTAATTTGTTTTTTTACAGATATTTTTAGTCTACAGCTTATTAATTTATTAAAAATAATAGAGTTGAGAAAAATTTTACTAGAGTTTTGGTTAATGTCTGAGAAAAAAGTGATGTTATATGCAGGAAATGAAAATACCAGTGTTTTTATAAGCAGGAAATGAAAGCATTATGCTTTATGTAAAAATGGTGGGACCAAATAAAAGTGATGTTATATGCAGGAAAATGTTATATCCAGGAATGTTATAACAGGGTTCTACTGTAGTTATAATCTAGTCCGCACGTTCACACACACACGCACGCGTGTACAGTAATCTATAAAGTATAAGAAAGAAGGCATAGGAACAGAAATGTACAACTTGGGAAAACTAAAAAACGTAAACCTTCCCAACACAAACCTTCACATCTGTTCCATCTGTTGGCATAAAATCCTCGTATATGTATGATCCTGTTTTCCTCACACGAGATTCGGGTGAATATACACTGCTGCGGCTACCAATCTGCAAGCAAGAATAAAAACATATTATTAGCCATTAAAAATTATTTAGGTCAATCAAAAACCTATATGAGCATAGCATTATAATAATACAGCATAAAAAGAGTCTGTGCACTGTAATGTGCGACAAACGTGATTGCTAGGTAAACTGGAACATTCATAAGCCCTTAAACTTGGAAACCATTCGAAATGCAACCTCTTGTAATAAAATTAAAGATAATTAAACAATGAATTATGTAAATACAAATCACGGGGGCACAACAATACTTGGGAACAGCCGGGCATCTTTATCAGGAAAGCACAGGCGCGGTTCACGTGCGCACCCAGCGCTGACGTCACCCTTGCCACTCAACTCAACTTAGGTTACAAAAGGACACTAAAATATTTAAACACGAATAGCTTTCAAACGACTGACTTAAATAGATTTCTCCAAGAGGACAAAGTTACGTGAAATTCCGTGGCGCATCCGAAGACACCCACTATGCCTATACTGTACTTAGAACAAATCAATAATCACAACTATAACACCTTAAACTTACAACTTACTAAGTTACCTGGTCCAGCAGGACGACCACAAAGAAAACATTTCTGAATAAACGGAAGCGCTTTGGCCGATAAAGAACTTATACAATTAAATAAATACAATGTTACACTGCAGCGCACTAGATTGGCATGGAAGATAACAGGTGGAAATTACTCATTACTATTCAGATTGGGAAATATGGTTGCTTGGTGGTTGGGCAAATTGCGCTCGCGCAGGGGCGCAGTCCATGCAATCTCAGAGTTTGTTTGAAATAGGTTTTAGTCACGACGCACTATTATTGTAGGCCACTGACATGACCACCGCTGGATCTCCCTCGCTGGATGAGCAGGGCACCGAACTCGGCACCGTCGCACACGCATCGGTTCTTATCCCGTGCGCACGTCAGAGGCAAATTAGTAACCTTGCCAATGACACCCTGGTCATCATTAATTCTCCCTTTAATCATTATGATAATATGCAAGCAAAAATTAGATAGCAAGAACAAAGGAAATAGACTCAGGTGATGTACTTAGTCAAACAATTATGTTAAATTAAAAAAAAAGGAAACTACAGCAAGGGTTGGCGAAGTACATCACAACACTAAATATATTGATTTCAAAATTCTGTTACATGCCAGTAGTCCCTGCTTAAAATTATCTGCTATCATTTGAGTTCTGTCATCACTTAGTCACATACTTTTCTAAAAAGCCTTTGACTTCCTCCCCCAGCTGATGTTGGATAGTAGATGTAGATGTTGTGATCCTCCGCTGATACGGGCTTCTCAACAAAAGGTTTGTTGAACACAATACCATTTACTTCAACATGGTCTTCAGACTCCACTAGTTCGTGATCTACAACACAAAAATGTAACCAACCCCAACAGAGATTCCAGATCAGCATTTGACACAGAACGTAAACATTTCCCATTCCATATCTTAACACACAATTAAATGGTTTACATGTCACTTAAATATGACTCACATGTAACATGCAATATACAGGAATTTATTTCTAAATATGTTGGTTCTAGTGGCACGGCTGTATGGTAGGGATTTTTTGGCATGGAACGGATGATAGCTGTTGAAATGAAGACAAAGGCTGCTGGATGCGCGTCATCGATGACATCTTTATGATCTGGACCTCCACAGAAAATAATCTTACCAGCATCCTAGATGACCTGAACTCCCACAGTAAGCTCAATTTCACCTGGTAGTACTCGCAGTCTCACGCAGTACTCCTGGATGTGGAACTCACCCTCCACAATCGCCTGATTCAAACCTCAGTTCACACCAAACCCACAAACAGTCTGCAATACCTTCATTTTAACAGCTTTCATCTGTTCCATGCTAAAAAATTCCTACCATACAGCCTTACCACTAGAGCCAAACGAATATGTTCCAGTGAGGGGGACCCTAACAGACAGTGTGATCATATAGCTCAGGCATTCTGTGACAGAGGATACCCGAAACAAATGGTCCACAACCAAATCCAACTAGTCATATCTGATAAGGGGACTCCTACCAAGACCAGCAGCACTGACATACCTCTAGTGGTACCCTGTCATAAAGGTCTAGACAAACTCAAAGCCATCCTCAACTAGGGTCACAAAATCTTATAATCTTCACCTTTCATTCAGAACCTATTTTCCAAAGCCCCTAGACTGGTCTTCAAACGCCCTCCGAATCTCCAAAACAAACTTGTTCGCCCCAAACTACCATCTAGTCCAATAGTCAATACACCCACCACTACCAAGGGGTCACATCCATGCAATAGCCCACGCTGCGGCACTTGTCCCATACACCAACCATCCACGTCTTTCAGTAGCCGACTCACTAACCAAACCTACCCCATCCTGGGCAGCTACAATTGTGCCACAGAGAACCTCATTTACCAGCTACAGTGTAAACGTTGTTCGGCTGAGTACATTGGTCTCACTACCAACACCCTCAGGCAGAGGATGAATGGTCACAGGGCCGACACCAAAAAGGCCCTAGCTGGTACCAATATGGACTCACTAAACAAGCCAGTTACAGCTCATGCAGCATCCCACAATCTAGATTTTGATTCCTGCTACACAATCAGAGTGGTAAAAGCCTTAACACCATCCATCAATAATGCAGAACTAAGGCAATGGGAACTGACCCACCAATACATAACAAAATCCAGACAGCCCCCTGGCCTCAATCTCCGATAACCACAATTAATTTTCGAATCTGCCGCCTACCTCTCTAGTTCACTTCCTAAACACTAGGCTAACCAATTACCGTTCACCATATTGCAGTACAGTGTCTTCTCTTTGCCCGACGAAGCCATGCATGGCGAAACGTAGCGATTCACCCTTCAGCGCAAAATGTGTCGTCCTTTTTGTGTGTGTAGCTGTCAACTTCCATGATACTCTGTGAGTACATGTTTCTATTTAATTTTAAGATGTAATTAGTTGCCTAGTGGCCTTTGTTTCCCTATATCCAACATTCAACAACTATAACATCAATAAAAATAATGCATGTAAATTTGGTTTATTCTTGTGATAAGTTATTCGTAAATAATTCAGAATGTGTTGCCAATACACGCAACTTTCGTCAAACAGTAACTCGACCAAAACTAGATGATATTACGTATTTTAGAGCGATAAAGTGCTTAATATTCACAGATTAATCCATTATATTCACGTGTAGAGGTTTGATTTGTGTAGAAAGCACATGTATGTCAATATTAATAAAGTAGTGCATTCACATAGCTGCCAACCCCGAGAAATCCAAAATCTTGAGGATTTTTTTGTGAATTTTAGCATTCGTTACATGAAAATAGTACCTAGAAATATCTAAGAAACTTAATGTATTATAAGCACTCGGGTGTATAAACATTGTATGAATGCACAATTACAAAAAAAAATCACTTTCAAATATTAACAACAATCACTTGAAACTATTTCCAACAATTAACAGGAACAAATTCTATCAACTTACCTACATTTGTAGTTTGTTGGTGAAAATCTCTGTATGTACACAAAACTAAATTATTTTGATAAAGTTTGATAAAGAAATTGGAAACTGAGATTAGGTTCAAATTTCAACACAAGTCTAACAGACCTACAAATTAAATTGCTGAACATTTAACTTCTTTCATTAAGTGCATGTTGAAGATTTGGCCTTCTTCAAAAATTTTGCATCAAAATTCTGTTCATAGCAAAGTTCCCCTTGTGATGATTCCAGTTTGACCAGTTTTTCTAGAGTTGCATCAGACATTGATGCTCTGAATTGGGTTCGTGTCTTCTTAATTTGTGAAAAAATCCTCTCACACTCTGCATTGCTGTGTGGAATACACAGAACTGCAAGCTTTGCCCTGGAAAGTCTGCTATATTTTAAAGTATTGTCTGGAATTTTTATTTGCCACCTCTTCTGGAATCTCTTGCATCTGAAAGGAGCAAAACTCAGTTTCCAATAAGTCTACTTCTGAATCCATATCCACATCTTCATTCTTCACCATAATGCTGGGAAACTTTGAAACGAAGAATCTTAGACTAGAGAAAGAAGCGGTACGAATAGAGCTCATGTCTGCCACTTCTGTATGTGTCAATGTATCACTTTTAAGTGGAAACTTGTGCAACATGTAATCACATACATGCTCACACAAGTATTTCCTAACAGAAGAAAAAAATATTTCCTTTTGTTTCTGATCAAGCTTTTCTAATGATCTGTGTACGGCACTGCCTATCATCAAATCTGAATCATCTTTTTGATTAGTTTTGTTATGATAGTCAACATCCAGAATAGAAGTTGATGTGACTACAGATGCAACAACAAATCTGGCAATTAAATCTCGAAACAAATCTGTCAAAACCGACTTGAGAATGTGAATAAGGGGTTCAGCAGATTGCAAAAACATATTTGACTTTTCAAATACTGGTATAACATTTAGGACAAATAAACAAAATGCTTTTGTGAGGTCTGACTTCATGACCATGAAAATTCTTTCCTCCCTGGAGAGATGTTCCAATTCTCATTTTGTAGCAGAAGTAGTAATATTCTGCTTGTTAGGGTTACCTTTCTTAGCGCAGTCTGATTTGGGTTTCTTCACAACAGTTACAGAAGAGTCCAGCTGTCTTTTCTTTGACGATTGTTTGTAAATTTCTGGCTGAACATGATGACCTAGGCCTACATCATATTTTGTAGACTGTGAATCAGACTTTAACTTCTTGCAAATGTTAAACTTTGGGAATTCGATAGCTCTGCAACCTTGCAGTACCCTAGTTTCTATGACTAGATTTAGTTTCTTTCAAAAAGTAACTTGTTAGGGGCTGCCACTGTTCCACTAACTGTCCCAAACACCTTCCCAAAGACAACCAACGTGTGCATACATGTTTCAGAATCTTATTTACATCTATGTCATATAATTTCTGGAACTGTTTTAGTTGTTCTTTGCGCTTCTCACTCTTTTGCAGATAGTAAAAAATATCAACTAACATTTCATCAATTTTTACAGGAATACAAGCAGCATCTTTTTCAGCAGCTAAATCTATTAGGTGGCAAGGGCATCCAATAACAATTAAGATTGGTATTTCTTGCTGCAGAATACTAGCAACTCCACTTTTGTTACCAACCATCACTGGTGCATTATCTGCGCTTAGGGCTAGACAGTTAGAAAGGGGAACTCCATTTTCTTTCAAATCTCTAAGAAGAAGGTTGCCAATATTTAAACCTGTCGAATCACCCTCTAAAACAGGAACAGACAACAAAGTACTCACAATTTCAAATTTCTTCTTATTGTAGAAAGTAACCATTATGGGGTACAGCTTCGCATCGCCATGATTACTCCCATCTGTCGCCACGGAAAAAAAGTTCACTTTTCAAAATCTGAACATTAGTTGCGTGAGTTTCAACTTCCATTTCAGTAATTATAGCAGATGTTTTAGTTCTTGCACAGCCATATTTTTTGCAATTTCACTGTTTGGAAACATTTTCTTGAACAACGCGGGCCCGCGTGATCGGCACAAGTTACTGGCAAATTATGTTCCACAACAAAAGACGTGAATAAACATTCTGCACTAATTATACGGTTTTCAGACGTGTCAGATATGAAGTTACACTTCTTATTTGAATCAATGCACTTAACACAGTAACTGTGTTTTTTTGTTTGACAGTGTTTAAACACGTCGTTTTTGCCTGCGTGCGCGAGTGAAAAATCGCAATGGCACGCCACACAATACGTATAGTTTTCACCTTTACACGATGATATGATGTGCAGAAACTCTTCTGTGTATAACTTGTTGAAAGTTGTTTTATAATGTTTCTTCATCCCGCACTGCTGCAACATCATAAACACGAAAAATATATGTCAATTTCAATACATAACAAACTCTAGCTTAGGTGCAATGAGAAACCACCACTGCTACCATTAACTAACAAAACAGAAGAACGAAAGAAGTTAAATCTTGAATCGAGGTCAAATGCGATATATCGACTAATCAAGTGTGACTGTATCAATATAGTTACAACAGATATCACGAAAAGGTTTCCGGTAAAAAAAAAATACAAAAAATCGTGGGGAAATAAAGTCTAGTCGTGAGAGTGTGACATGTACCTACAAATAGTGAGCCTCACGCCAAAATCGTGAGAGTTGACAGCTATGCATTCATTCCCTCAGGAAAGACTGTCAACTAAAAGTATCGTTCACCGATATTACGAAATAAAAACAGTCCCATCATAATCACTCTTGAAGAACCTGTGATGTGGCAAACTCATGTTGGTAAGACAGTAGAATGAAATACACCATAAAAGCAAGGAAACTAGAAAGGTACTGCTTTCACAATTCATTTCACAGTGTTCTAAACATTTAGTGAAACAAGTAAAATAGAGTCCGTTATAACGAGGTGTTACGGTTCCTGGTTCGAACCTCGCTATTGCCGAGACCTCGGTGTCAACGAGTTTGGTCGATTTTGACCCCCAAAACAAAAAAAGTGCCCTAAAATTGCATAAACTTGTTACAACAGGGAATATTAACGTTTTGTATTAATTCAATCATGTACTATTTACAAATGTTGGCTTGTGCCCTTTGCAATCAACACATAAAGTAAGTTTGCAGGGGACGTAACTCGGCCGCCGCAGTATCGTCCAAAACTCAGTCTCTCTGCCGCAGTGTCTTGGCACGGTATGGCCGTCAGCTGCTGCTGCTGCATGGCGTGATCGCCTCAAACCAAATAGCAACAAATACCGTATTTACTCGCATAATGGCCGCACATATTTGACCAAACTTTTGCCCCAAAAAAATGGGGTGCGGCCATAATGAGATGATTTTAAAAAAATTGAAAAAAAATTATGTGGGGGAAAAAAGTTGCATTTGCATTTGTTAACAGGACTGACTAGTTAACATTAATTAATATTGCGTAGAAATATTAAGAATATTCCTGTGATTCGCCGATGACCAGCTGGCTTAACGTGTGTTTACGTGCACATGTAGTGCCGCGTGCCGGCTGCCGGCCGGGCCGCCAGGCGCCAGCGCCGGGTTGTATTCCAAGCTGACTAACTGGCAACAGCGCAGTGAGTCATCATCTGCTGCAGCACATTCCGTTCTCACCACCACTACCTCACGTCCCTTCCCCCTCCAGGTCATTCCGTGACCACCCAAGTCGAGTGTGAAACAAAGATGGTAGATGTGACTGCAGGTCCACTGGTCCGCTGCGTTTACCATTGTTTCCGCATCATCCCGTGACCTTCCTCTCCCCCTCCCCTTTCAAACTCTTAGCGGGCACAGATGGCGATGCCCCCCAAGGTCATAGCCTTGTTGACAGTAACAGGAGCTTTGAATCCTGTTTTTGTGTTGTTCAGGGGTGGCCAAGGCAGCGTAGCCTACTGAGAAATACTGGTGCGGCCTTTATGCGAATTTTTTAAAATACCATTTTAATCATTTCAAAACAAGGATGCGGCCATTATGCGAGTAAATACGGTAGTCACTGTAAAATTGCATTCTTAACAAACGAAAATAAGGACCAATATTTCAAGGCTTTTTTTTTTTCAATTTGGAAGGCCAACATACCACCCCATCACTTCCACTGACATTTACAACAAGGTACTGGCTGCTTCAAAAATTACGAAAATGACTATCTTATCAGGCTATGGGATAAAATACCGTATTCACTCGAATCTAAGACGCCATCGAGTCTAAGATGCAGCCTACTTTCAATGATTAAAATTAAAAAAAGTTTACATGCGAGTCATGCATTTCTTAACAAAACAAATTATCTTGCCCGACCTTGTCGCCCCACCTACATTAACACAGTTGACAGCTGTTTTATTTATAGAACTGGCTTGCTAAAGGGCGGAGGAACGCGTGCTGTTAACCAATATTACAAGGGAAGAGGGCTGAGGTGAGCGACCGCTGCATTTGGCACGTCATGGGGATGTAGTGTGTGCTTGCGTGTCACAGATAAGCAGCCGCCAGCCAGCCAGAGTGTGAGCGGAAGTTGTCAAGGTCAACCAGTTTGATTTTCTCTTACTTTGCATTTAAATTACATAGTGTCTCATAATTTCCTTTCCAATTACTGTTGTTTGAACTTTACATTCTGTTCATCACTTAGTGTGTCCCAGTGGTTAAAATGCCACAATTTACTACTTTAAATCACAGTAAAGGCGCAACAGTTCCAGACGTTTTAAACACACTGGGCCTATATAACAATAACTAGGGACACCTGTTTTTCGCGGCGTGCGAAATCGCGAAATAAACACGAAAAAAAAAAACATTTTCTTGCGAAAAATCAGATGGGTCGCGAAACCTACAAAAATACGAAAAACGCGTGAAAAATGCGAAAAATTTTGTTTCTGCAATGAACCATTTTGTTTACGTTGGGTAATTCGATGTATCGGTACGAAATAACTCGCCGCGAGAAGATCGCGCATACAAGCGATCAATGTATCGATACAGTCGTAGCGAAGTCCGTCTCCGTTATCCACCAATACGATCATCATCTTTTTAGGCTTTGTTTGACGATTTTTTCACGTACATAATTTGTTTATATTAGCGGCGTGAAACGTTCTTTGTCTTATGAGTTAGGCCTAGAAAACGTAAATTGGTTCAACATTTACCGTCGATTTAGTTTTAGGTTAGGTCACGTGAAGACGTTTTGCGCGGTGCCAAAAGTATTTTTAGTGCAGTATCGAAATGGTTGTGACGGTTATATGACCGGGAAAGAGAATTCACTAATGAAGGATTTTATATTTTTGATAAAGCAAAAAAAATATTAACGTGTAAATATTGTAATGTGCGAATTGAGTGGGAAAGGAAGGATACGTGTATCAAGCACATAAAACAAAGTGCCTCGCACAAAAAAAATAAGAAGAGGATGGGAGCATCTTCCGAGGTTAAACGACAGGCTTCCCTAACACAGATCGTTACAGGTGCTAAGAAAGCCAAGCAGGATAAGCAGGAATTTGTTTTATCCACTACTAGAGCATTCATGGAGGCCAACATTCCTCTAGAAAAAGTAGATCATCCTAGTTTTCGCGAGTGGATGAATAAATACATTGAAGGTACGTT
>PNEQ01002527.1:0-34558 GCA_003012365.1 Medauroidea extradentata
TTAAAACTTTTTGCCAACGATCTGCAAGATATGATTCAATTAGTAATGCGAAATTATCATTAATACCATACAGTTTTAATTTTCGGACCAGCATTTCATGATTCACACAGTCAAACGCTTTAGACAGATCGCAGAAGATTCCTAGTACATGACATTTGTTATTTAATAACTGTAATAAGTTAGTATTAAGGTGATACGCTGCATCTGCTGTCGATAGACCTTTACGGAATCCAAACTGTGACGGTGACCTTAACTAATCAAAGGCTTTATAAAGTAATTATTATTGATATTTTTATTCACGATTTATTCGACAACTAATTTTAAAAACATCTGTGATTCCTAACAATGTTATTTAAATTAAAATGTTGCTGTTTCTGAAATAAAATTGTACGGATCATAAAAATAAAGTATTTTGTACTCACATAAAATATATTATAAGTTCACATAATATTTTTAACGTTTATTCTAAGTTGTTGTTTACATTGTAACATTTATATTTTATATTTGCTTCAGTAGTTAAAAGCTAAGAGCAATAATTTAACACTTGCCTTTTGAAAATGTAGAGAAGCCACAACTTATCAACAATAGATTTGTTTTGTAAATAGTTTATGTATTGTTACGCAAGAGAAAGTATATAATGTTTGATACATGTGGCATTATTGATTATTTGAAATACGCCGGTGTTACGTAGATGACATTTGTCCCAGTAAGGGTAAAGGGTCATTAGGGAAGAGTTATCCACTGTGGTAGTGTGAAGGACGTGGCATTGGACAAGTACCTTGTCAAGAGGAATTGTGTGTAAGATTTAATTAATATATTTTACAACATATCTGTATTGTATAGGCAACTTTGTGTTATATTTTTAAATATCTATTTAATAGACTTTTCATAAAAGTTACTCTCAAAACATTTTTGGATTTCTGCAATAGGAATTTCTTATTTTCATTAATAGGCACATCATCTGTTTGTCATCTGTTGTGAAAATTATTTAGGTGATTGTAAGTTACATTTAAAATCAGTGTTTTTAATTTGTAGACTATTGTGTCTTTTAACATTTCACAATCAATTCAGCAAGCCATTAGTATTAACTTTGGCCACTTTGACCGCCTGTCTCCATTTTCTTAAGAAATCACACTTTCTTTATCGATTCCCCATGTCGCACCTCATTGAGTGCCTTCTGATAGTCATTGAAGCAGGCCTCCACTTTCTACCTCTTACTGACGTTAGGGATGGGAGAATTTTAGTGTTGCAGCTGCTTTGTCGCTGGGACAGGCATGTCGATTCAGTGACTAGCCTATGTCTAAATTTAGCAGAGCTGGGCCAACAACAGCGACAAGCTGTTCCCGTGGCATCAATACATGGGCAACTTGTGTCATCATCTGTTATCCTATGCTTGTACCTTAAGCTCCTGGAGCTCAGAAGCATCTGCAGCCTGCCATACTATAACTTACTATATTGTCATTGAATCGAAGTTAACATAAGGAAATTTTTTTAAAATTTATTTATTTCACTCTGCTAATACAAAAATTAGTGAATGAGAACAAAGGACAAAAAATATGTAATTTGCTGTGTGTTGGACTAAATAAAATATATTTTAGTAATGGTAATGAACATAGAAATTCCTCAAAATATTTGTATTGCTTTTAACAACTAAATATCCAATAAAAAAATAACCAACAGTTGGCTAAACATTTCATCGTAATAGGTATTTTAGTCTGTAGGAGCTTGTCGCCCTGGGCCAGATGGTTGCGCGATGCAACAAGTTTTCCCACATTGCTCCTCGTCCCTTCTTAGAGAGCAGTGACTGCTACTGCTAGGTATAGGTGCAACAGCACTACGTTTCTTCAACAACTCCATCAATCCTTGCCACGATAACTCAATGCAGCTGTAGCCAGTCACTGTACAGAGTTTACCGGGACAAGCGATTAGTCAGTCACTCATGCGGCGTAGCTGTGACAAGGAATTGAGGAGTTACGTGTTTTTTGCCACGACAGGCGACATAGCTGTTGTCCTGATTGTTACAATATTTTAAAATAGGCCTATGTGCGGGTTATTTATAAGAAAATAATAAATTGGAAATGTGAATATTTGTAGCTATTTGTTGCTTTTTTTGTTGATGAGACATACAACTGAATGTCATTGTTAATTTAAAGGACACATGAAATTTCATTTAATTCATTATACGTAGGCTATACAACTGAACTTAAATTTATTTTTCTTATATTCAAGAGAAATTCAAAGGGTAGCGATTTGGAGAATACAAATCTCAAAAATATAAATATAAATTTTAAGACTGTCATGTTCTTCTATTTGTTCTGACTTGTCGGTAATTTTTACGATTGTGTTGTATTTGGGAAAAAATTGCATAATATGAAATTATAAATTTAGCTAATTTATATATTTCAAACAATTATTTGCTAAATTTACTGTTTCATAAATTAATACAGGCCCTCACTTTTAATAAACAGTTTCTGGACAAAATTAACAGAAGGCAGTATTTTACTGTAACAGTATAACATTTAAATGATTCACGTCTTTATTTTTTTAAAAATTGGGACATTCATGCTGCAAAGTGTGTGAATAATTTTAAAAAATTGCTTATTTAAAACTGAGTTTTAACTTCAACAAAGTTGTGGCTTATTTGGCCCTGCAGCGTTCATGTCACTGGTCTAAGTTACAAGTTTGTGTCACAACCCCCATCACTATAGACGTATCTGTGTGTGTGTACACATATATATAGTTATGTGCACACACACACACATATCGCTCACCCATCTGGGTGTATCATCTTGAAATCGTCAGGTGCATTTACGCTCCTTAGTCACTATTTGAAAAAAATGTAAAAACACTTTGATTTTTTATTTTTTTTAATGTAATTTATATTCTTGACGTACTTGTTGATATGTATTATAGCCTAGCCACCCTGTCAATTTCCGAAATAAAATTAAATACTCTACATAATTTAACTTACAAAGATCAACAAAATGGCATTTCACATTAATCAGAAATTCACATAACGAAGCAGAAGACATATTTTCTTTGGGCAGATGTTATCTAAGTAAAGCAGAAAACAGCATATCAACACATGCAAAAACACCAGCATAAATGCATCAGATGACTTATAGGTGATAAAAAAGCTTTGCATGTATGTGTATGTGCATGTGTGTGGGTGTGTATTTATAGAGTTAGATGGTTGGATGGATACTACATCTTGTGTGTCTATGGATGTGTTAATCACCGGAGTTGTGCAATTTATTACTAGGCTTATTAAATTGGGCTCTACTTCTCGTCAAGAATCAAATTATAGAGAAGGTTAAGGTCAGAAACTTCACGAAAACAAATGTAAGGATGAATGGCTAAGTAGTGGTGTTATTTTACAATGTACAGATGGGCAGTTTTCTATGTATACTTAATTTTTTGTGCACAGGTGTGTGAAACAACAGAACTGAATTTTAGTTAATAATGTTTACTGCAAAATCTAGAAGAGTGACTGTGCACTGGTTCCGACATGGATTGCGACTACACGATAACCCAGCCTTGCTTGAAGCTATAAAAGACAGTGATGAATTTTACCCAATTTTTATTTTTGATGGAGAGAGTGCAGGTAACTATTGTTGCACTAACTTTAATGTTTACAGGTTTCCGTAACATTTGATGTAGTTATTTTACTGTCAAACAATGGTAATTGTCCCTAACGTGGTCTGAGAAATCCACAAAAAATTTAAAGTGTAAAATAGTTTTAGTTTTACTTTTGCCATTTCATCAGTCTTTTAATTGAATGTTTGCTAGTGTCAAAGCTACTTTTCTGTATTAGTAGAGACCCGGGAATTTCTCGAATTCATTTTAGACCAAGTTAAATTTCAAATTACTATGAAAGTAAGTTATTCTTGTGATTGGGCCACAATTTATAAGTTGAGTCCTCGAGTATGATTGACCAATAGCAAGCTTACATTAAAACACCCCACTGACTGACACTTTGCCTTGTTAGACATTAAATTGACCGCTCTCTGCAGTAGCAGCCAATGAACAAGTAGCTGAAGACAAAGTGTAGAAGGACTGTGGAGTCCAGCCGGTCGGGCGTTGAACCTGCGAAATATCCGGGTCTCTCTGCATTAGTTGTCCATTGCTATGGTACCAAGTGCGCAGAGTTTTGGATAGGAAGGCGGAGTTGTGCACATGCAAGTCTAGACTTGTGATTTCATGGCAGGACTAGGGTACGTTGTGATATTTTATGTTAGTTTTAACATTCACAGGAGAGTTTCATCTCAGTTTCTTGCATTGGCATAAATTTATCATGAAAAGTCTAAAATGATGATGGTATGGCTTATACTAGATAATTAAAATGCATTATATTAATTTGAAATTACTAAAACATTGTCTATTCATTAGCATTGAAATATACTTTGAACACGTAAATAAATATTTGTATAATATACCTCGTGAGAAAGTAAGTTCTGGGTCACATTGCATTTAAACTCTTTAATGAAGACGTTTTTTGTAAATTAGGCTTGTGATTATTTTAATTTGCAATATGTCGTTCAACTTTTACAGTTTGTTATAAACTCCTATCTTGAAATTTGTAGAATTTTTCCATAATGTAATAAAATGAATTTTAAAAAAAACTGTTGGTTGAAACCTATAAAAATAAAATTTTTCATGGTTTCACAGGTATCTAGCTTAGTAACTTAAGGCCACAAGTCCCTATTTATGCTATTTTTTAAGTTTCATTTTTCAAATACTGGAAGGAAGCATGCAAAAACGTTTCATATAATTGTTAGAAATTGTTTGTATTATGTAACCTAATTTTTTCAAAATATGAATTTTTGTAATTTTGGCTAGTTCTTGACTTTAAGAATTTTTAATTAAGTTAATAATTAGCCAAAATTGTATCGGCTACTTATGTCTTGATAATATTAGTTAGGCTACATAGTACAAACAATTTCAAACATTTCTATGTAACGATTTTGCGATGTCTGCTCCCTTTCATGATTTAAAATTTAAACTGGCAAAAACAGCATAGATAGGAACCCATGGCCTTAATGTTCTCGAGTTCCAGAAACAGTTTCTTGTACGTTTTACTTTTGGCACCCTATTTGAACATCTGCCCAACAACTGCAATATTTTAAATATTGTCATCGTATGAAGTGTACTGTTGTCATAAATTTTGTATGACTCATTGTGAAGGTATCAACCAGGTATGATTAACATGAGATTTGATAAAGTGTAGGTTTAATAGATAGTGTCCGAGGAAAACATCTTTGAATAATAGGCTGTGTTATGATAAGTAATTTTGACAACTTGGATAAGCTAGTTAGTCTATAAGTTATTGTAGCCTATGCAAAAATTGTTCAATGTTTTGTGAAGTAGGCTTACTTTTGCTTTTGATGTGTTAATAAATTATGTATGATTAGTTCTGGAGAATCTGAATGTGAACAAGAATTGTTTATAGATACCAGTTAATAATACTTATTCTATTAGAACATTTTTAAATGTAACGAAATATTTTTTTATTATGTAATAACATAATTTATGAACCTATTTATAAGTACATATTCTGAAACATACATACACAATACTGGCATAATTTCACCAAAAACTTTGATTTGGCCTACGTCTCGCTGTTGTGAATTGTATTTAAGTACAAATAAATGCATAGCCATACATGGTAGTGTATCCTATTTTTCACTTTTTTAAATTTTCAAAACATAATTTTCCTTTCTAGGAACTAAATTAGTGGGTTACAACCGCATGCGGTTCCTCCTGGAAAGCTTGCAAGATCTTGACAACGAACTGCGCAAAAATAATGGAAAGTTGTATTTGTTCCGTGGGTCACCTGTGAGCATCTTTAAGCGCATGTGGGAAGAATTTGGTCTGCAGAAGATTTGTTTTGAGCAGGTAATAAGGGTGGCTTATTTTAACGTATGTGTACTCCATCAGTCATCTACTATGCCATGCGACAAATAATAAGCATGCAACAAGTCCTACCTATTATACAAAAACCAGTCCTCATAGATTAAAGTTATAAATAGAATCAATTTAACATGAAAAACAATTATAAAATAAAAAAGTACCTCTAAAAATTTTCAAAATTATTTTAAAATTTTTAAATTGCTTCATTTATTGATAATGACTATATTTTTTTTTGAAGTTGTAGTTTGGTAAAAAAAATTAATACCTGACTAGAGTGGGTATCATGGTAATTATGGTGCATGCAAGTTAATGTTTTATCTGTTTTATAATCATGCAATTTCTATATTGTTGAGATTGGTTTATTCTACAGTAAAATTGTGACTGTCTTATTGTCTGTTGCGTTTCCAGGACCCAGAAGCTATATGGCATACCAGAGATGAAACTGTGAAGCAGTTTTGTCATGAACATGGTATTCAATGTGAAGAACGTGTGTCGCACACATTGTGGGACCCATACCTTGTCATAGAAACCAATGGAGGGATGCCACCACTTACCTACCAGATGTTTATGGTTAGTATTGCAATATACATTTACCGCTGAGACAATACTGTGCGGGTCAAGGTGTCTGGTTGTCATTCAGAAAGATAGAATGGTTGTGTATTATACATTTATTAATTAGTAGTGTAAATTAATCTATAGACTCACACATGGAGGTAGGAATAATCAGGAGATGGCTTGCTGTGACGTACTTGAAGCCAGATTTAGGGTGTTCCGTCATGGCACTGAGGTTTTTTTGAGGTTATGGACACTTGTGTTGATGCGCCTCTAAACAATAAAAAACATCTCAGAGTAGTGCAAATTATTGATGTAAGGAACAAAATTGATTAACAATAGTATTGCTTGGACCAGGTACATCATTAAAAACTTTTTCGAATTGCGATTGGCTAAGGGATAGACGGTTGCCATAATGGGACACCCAAAACGGCGGCTTCACTTAGCTTCCATACGTTGCCATAGGCAGGGCCACCCCCTTGGCTCACAGCACTGTTACATAAGTTCAGAATCTAGCTTCACAGTCACCAGGAAAAATAATGTCTATGGAAAGTTCTATAATAAAAATTTTGTGTTTTTGAGTGTATTTCAGTAAGTATTAATTTTAGCTCACTGTAAATGTGTATTGTCATGTGCTTGTGTTAATGTTTTTTAATGTGTTTTAATACATTTTTTTTTTGTGTGGTAATATCCAAAAGAAAATTTACACCATGCAATTGGGTAAAAATGTTCTAAAGTCTACATCAGTTGGTGGTTGGGGTCCATTCCTGGTTTCAAAAAGGAGGATAAGCACTGCTGGCTCTTTTATTCAGTATGGCTAGACATTCTGTTGGTATAATTTTTGCACATATTTAAAAATTATGATGTTGTGTTTTGTCAACAGGCTTTTGTAACTTTGTTTTAAAAATAGTTAAGTTTATGGTTTTACTAGTGTGTGTAGCATTATAAAAATTTCTGATCAAGTTTTAGGGTCAATGCATCCATTGTTAAGTTTTCACCCGGTCAATGTAGTGTTTGTTATTTCCTATTTTTTGCCTTCTGTGTAAGAATATTAGTGCCAGAATTAAAGAACCGGCTTTAGAGTGATATCTATTTAATCGAGTAGATTCAAGGTGGTTTTCATAAGAGCTTTAGGTACCCTGTCAGCACGGTGCACTCGCCTAAAACCTTCGTACTTCGTCCCTACTGGCAGTTGACCAAGCATCTAGGTATCAGTCTTCATGGCATGCGAGCCTAGATTCTCCCAAGTGCGTACATGATAATGCCAGACACAATGAGTCACGCTCAGTGGTTGATGATACACTGTTGATAATGTAGCTGCGTCTGGAAAGTTGTGACATTTTAAGCGTGAATCAGCTTTTTTATAAGCTACTTATGCTCAAAATAATAACTTACATGTAATGGAGAAAATAGCGGGATCATTTTAAACGAGTTTGACTTAGTGACACATATACATGCATTAACAAGATGATGATGATTTTTTTTATGTTTTCTGTCTCTCCCAGAAATCTTTTCCTTCCTTTATTTTTAAACACCGCATAATAGCTGCACCCCATTTTTTGGGTCAAAAATTTGGTTGAGAATATGTGGCGACTATTACCATTAAACCTGAAAATACCTAATGAAAACAGAATACAGTATAAACTTTATACAACTCGCTACGTACAAAATTAATTACATATAAAATTATTTTCATAAATTCACAATTAAACAGGAAAATTATCAATTACAACTCTTGGCAATATTTTCTTGAAGTTCGGAAACGGTCACTGGAGCGCGCTAGTGTAGCACAAAGCTGCACTGTCTGCACCTGTGTCTCTGCTTAGTCTACAATACATCAATGGCGAAGAAAGTCATGTTTACATACGGCGTCATAAAATATTCCAAACTATAACAAATGGAATAAAAGGTACGTACGAGTTTCAGTTTACATGGAAGTGTTCAAAATGTAATTGCAGAGAATAAACATATTAATGGCTGATATCTTGCAATGTCTGAACTGTCTTGGGCCTCGTCAAACTATGTTGTGTACCAATACAGTCGGTACAATGCCACCGTCAATTTGCACAATAACGTAGCTGATGATCTGCAAAGTCTTGTAAACGATACATTTGGTTGAATCTTCACATAATTCAGGAAAGGAAGTGCGGGCCCAGCTCAACACAAAACCAGAGAATATATGCAGACAGACAGAAGAGTAATCAACCAAAAGGATGCTTTTTGGTTGTTTACTTTCCTGTTTGTCTGTATGTATTCTCTGGTTTTGTGTAACCCCATTTGCTGTGATTGCATATATCCAAAATACTTCATGTGAGACTCAGTTGGCAGATTTTTTGGAGGATGTAGTGCAGTTCAACAACCACTACAACTGGAACGCTGACCTTCCGAATTCGGTTCGGATGCAAGACGACACGTATGCAGGGAATAAAGTGTGAACACCATCCTATCCCATGCGTTGGAAACATGAGGTTGCCTCTGTTATTATACATATATTTCTGTACGTGTACGCCTGTAGCAGCCTATCCTAGTGATTAAATAATCGAAATGACATAAGGAACAATAAAGGTGCACTTGCCCGAACACGCACAGACAAACTGTTTCTGAGATACAGGCACTCAAAAGTCAGAGCATTGTGGTAATGCTGACAGGTAGGCAACCGTGTAGCACATACATATATAGCACACACACACACACACACATATATATATAAAGTGGTTCACGGCGTAAAGTGAAAACTTCTTTACAAGTATAACATGCGTAAAATTATTTTTAGTGGAGCAGTTAGACATTATCTCTTATTACAGTAAGTTGTATAAACTTACTGTGTTAATATTTATAAGTGGTGGTCAAATGTCAAATACAATTAGGCTTAAGGAAAAAAATAATGAAGACTTTAAAAGCTATTAGTTTACTGTGAATACCTTATACCAATAATTGTCTCTGTACTGTATTTTAATTTGTGTTAAGTTATTGAACAAGAGATAGCATTTATGAAAAGTAATAGAAGAAAAAATTAATCCCCAGTATGGAAATGTAGGTTAGCAAAATTTTTGTTTGCATCAATTTTATTTGCTAAAGTAAAAACACTTGTTACTAAGGTACGGTCTTGTGGTCTAAAACATGTATTTCTATACATAACCACCCTGTTAAAAATTGTCCTGTATGCGAGGTAGAACTTTCTTGGAGTCCTTTAAGAAATGTCACAACAGGGTCTTTACTCTAGTTACCAGCTGCCTGCTGTGTCTGATCCACGCAGCACAGATAAGCTGAATAAGGAAGTGATGTGAATTGGTTATTCAAATAAGGTTGGTAGGGAACAGACGAAAAAGGACAACTGAGGTCGTATAAGGTCAAGCAGGTATGTAAATTGAGCTGTTGGTTATGTAAATCATAGTCTCTTCTCATAGCCAGTATTTTAAAATACTGTCTGTATTTTTGTAAGCCATAGTGAGTGAACTAGTTTTAGACAAGGACATTCTTGTTTTCACACTTATTTTCAAATGTAAGTGTACTTATAGGGAATTTAATTTTCATGTAGGAAACCAATTCTTTTAAATGCATTTTTAACAGTGCATAATGCATTAAATTTTTTTTGGAGAAAACACATTTATTTACCATTATACAGAAACATGATAAAAATTTACACACCGTAATACTGGACAGAACTATGTATTTGTATTTCTGTATTATCCGCCAGATACCTGTAAGCCTGTGGGTGATGAGTGAATTCTTTAATAAGAAAACACAACAGAGAACTCTTTAAATTGACTATATTCAGTCAGTTTTGTGTGAGTGTGTGTGTGTGAGAGTGTGTGTGAGTGAGTGTGTGAGTGTGTATATGTGTATATGTGTTACACAGATCATCTACCTGAGAGACAACACGTCTCTTCTTTACATCTTCATTCCATACACTCTGCTGTCCTTACCTTCGTTGAGTCTGACATCACCCTTCCTCCTCTACACTCATTCACCAATCACAGCATCCCAATATGTTGTATCATCACAAAACAAACTTATACTTTAGTCCACTCGTGACTGCACACTACAATTTGACAATAAAGTTTAGGTATACTTAATATATTGGTGCTATTAAGTTTTGTTAATGACCAGTATAAACACATAATTATATCAAGGTAATTATAATAAAGCTTATACTAGTAGTACAACAAACATTTAAAAGGATATAGGAGTTGAGGGCTATTACACCTTCCCCCTTAGGGAAGAAATAGCATCACTCAGTGGTGTTATTTCATATCAATTTTACTTATCGTGAATGTTTCTTAATTGAATCTTTACTTGTGGGTACATTTACACCCTTCCCTGGTACAATGTTTACTTGTCTCGGATTAGATTGTCTCGGTTCATTTATTATAGATTCACTTGAGGTGTTGGTACCACTATAATTTCTTGAAGAATGTTCCCTCGGTCTGTATGTAACGACAGCTGGGGTATTTACTTTAGTTATAATAATGGGACGGAAACATAATGATTTACATCCTCCACATCCATCATTTCCTTTCCAAAATTTACATACAACGTTCCATATCCAAGAATAGCACCCACATTTCTTACACAAACCAGTTAGTATTATTAGTATTACTATAAAAACTAAAAATATATTAAACAATAGACACATTTGACATTTGAACCTAATGAGATGTTCTCCACCTTTCTTGTTCAATCAGGTTCTCTACACTTGATACTTTATGGCTGGCAATATGTAACTTTTCAAGTTGGCTTATAACAGGCTTAAGCTTAGTCTCCAACCTTATGTCATTTGCAAAGCCTTCCTCTAAATTAGTTTCACAACAATCAAAATCAGGAATATCAACTATAATGTCCTTAAAAGTTCTGTTACTAGTTACTTGTTTAGTTGACGTTAATAACACTGGAGTACTATATCCTTTGCAATATTCAATGAATTTTAGTTTGCCTCTATTCATGAGTTTAACATCAAATGGTTCCGCATTATTGCACATGATTGTGATACTTCCTTGCTTAGGGGCTACATATAGCCATTAATTTTCAAGTAATGGAATCCATAAGGTTTTATCTAAATTAACAATACGTTTATTACAATCATCTGGAATATTTCCTGATTCAGTTAATTGTCTAATTTCACATTCTTTTGTATCATGGGTCGAGATCAGAGGTAACGATTGCTTACAAATTATAAAGGCCTTTGTTATTATCTCACAAAATATTGCCTTGCCTTATCCCATAGTATGTACTCATGACTGGGACTGATAAAAAGATAATTCTTATTATTTAATTTAGATCTTATAGGTAGGCGATATCAAAATTTAAGTGTTATGTTAAAAGGTAATTTAATGACATATTATAATGTTCCTTGATGACTATAAATATCTAGGTTTATTATTTGTATTAAAGCTCGAAGGTCTACTCCTGAACCACTTACAAGAATTTGTAACTCTTGTTTGTATTCTGTTACAATTTGTTTGAAACATCTCACTATCTGAGCAGGTGAGATTATACGTGGGTTCAGAATCCCTTTTGATCCATCTACAATGGCGTATAGCAACATTTTGAATTGATCTTTCAGAATATCTATTTCTATATTCAAAAGGGTTAGGTTATATGTTCATCTACTAAAATTTTTAAATTTTGTTCAAAGATTTTGGTAGTAATACTATCATTTCTTAAATTTACTTCTCGTACAAGTGTTTCTAAACCCTTTGATAATAAATCTTGGTTGTTGGCTACGTACCTAATAGTGTGATTGATCAAACCAAGTGTCGACTTTACAACAGAAATTTGTTCCTTGCTCATATGTAAAATTCTAACTGTTCCTTCTCTACCTGTGCTATTTTCTCATTATACAATTTGGCATCCCCTTTATCTAAGGTATCAAATAATACCCTTCTTATTTGTTCTGTTATACTAAAAGGCCAAACTGATTGTTTCCTCCATCCAGCCTTTACATTTAACATTTCATGAATAATAGAGTTGGTATTTTCACAAGAATCTAATTTACGATATAATTTATTTATAGTGTTGAGCACATTGATCTATTTTTCCTATTTAATTCTTCTTTATTGCACAGGGCTTTCGTTGTGGACACATACTGACTTAATTTTATTTTCACAAGTTCAAGTTCACTGATATTCACGAATGTCACTAGTCGCCACTCTGTGCTATACAGTTTGGCTTCTCCTTGAATTTCAAAGTAAAGTCCAGAGATATCATCCAGTGACCTTACTTGCATGTAGCTTTCGCTATCATTATCTCGACACACAGCCAGAAGAATATTTGCATCGCCATCTGTGACATAGTACAACATCTGTTATTGTTTACGTACTTCCGATATACTCACGATAAACACTGTTAAACTCCACCAAGCTAAACAACAGGGTAATGATTAATCATCCCAGATTTTATCTTAACTCATCCGGAAAACATGTTGACTAACCCGTCCCTTTGTTGTTTAAACAGATAGTCCATCGTAGTTTGACCTCGCTACGCTTGTTGATCGTACATGACTACACGTTACTGGAATATAGACTTTGATCAATACCGGCAAGTCTTACTCTTATCTCCTTTGTTTCCCTTAATTTACCTTCCGAAAACTTCTTGACTCACGGTTCTCCACTCATTGCCCCGTACACCAGTACTTACGTTTCATATACGTCACTCATTTCTTTTAGACCTGATTTCTTAATACAGTGAACCCTCGATAACTCGCCTAAAAGGGGGGAGAAGCTGTCCGAGTTACGATTTGTCCGTGTTATCGAGGGTCGTCCGGGGAGGAGGGGTAATCAGTCGTTAATTACAAGAAACGTGAGGAAATCAGTACTCTATCATTTCTACCAGCAAAAGAAGCGGCAATATATACTGCTTTGTACGTATCAATTTACAGGAGGGGGTAGTGGGGAAATTATCACTGTAACGGGAGAACTATAAAAGATAGAATGTCAAACAACCTGGGCCGGCAGATTCTTTTTTATTTATTTTTTATGCTACTTCTGGCTTATCTTTTTTATCTGTACTAGAAGCTGGCACCAAGGCGCCCTTCTACTACATAAAAGTTCTCATGCCCTTCTCCCGCCTGGCTGACTACAGTCTGTGTGTGTGTGTGTGTGAGTGAGATAAGCTAGGGTGGTAGAGCACGAGCGGAAGTAGTCAAGGTCAACCGGTACAGTCTCAACAGTAATAAAAACACCGCACGTGACCAAATACAACTCACGAGATGTTTACGTGAAAAATTGCTCTACATCAGCATGTCACAGTGTCTGCAGCCAGCTGCTAGTTTCCTACGAGAAATTGTTCTTTTCCAGGGCTTCGTTGTTAGAATACGAGGCCAGGAGCAACGTAAATCTCAGTCTACCTTTCCTCCTTTTTTTTTTTTTTTTGTTTAGTTGAAGTCACGGCCGTGGTTGAAGTGATAATGTACGCTTGTAGGCCTCCCTCCATACTATCTTACCTTGGCTGCGTCGTCATAGATCAGTGACGTCTTACACATACTTTACACTTAAAATAAATTTCGCAGATACCATCAACATTAAAGGGTACTCAATAAAAGCCCATTAATTTTAACCATTTAACTTTTTCAAAAGCGAGGCCCTCTAGAATGTGCGACCCGGGGCAAAAGCCTCTTTCTGCCCCCTCCCCTTTTTTTTATAATTTATTAAGCCATGTTTATTTTTTCGATATCGCGCCGGCCTCTAGCGTAGTGGGTTAGACGCCAGTTTACGGTGCGAAAGGCCCTGGGTTCGAATCCTTGCTCGGGCATGGATGTTGTGTTGTTCTTTCACCTCACTTCACCCTAATCGCCTTGTAAGACGTCGTTAAAGGTCCGTAAAACCCTCTCACCACCTTGCCTACATTGCAATGCAAACCAGTGGCTTTTAATTTTTTTTTATTAATGTCCGGAACAAATCGTTTTGCAATCTTGAATTTATCGCACATACCAGAACAAAATAAATTTCCATTCAGGTGTTTTTGTGACCTATAGTTACCGTCCAATTCACCAGCATCATACTGTAGTGTTTATTTACGACGCACGTGCGTGTGTTAGGTTTCGCGGGGAGAAGAGGGAGGAGAGATAAAGAAGGGAGATCTGCCTGCTGAGTTGCATCTCCACTCGTGCGTTTGCTGAGTTGCATCTCTACTCGCGCGCCTCGCTAGCAACATTTAACCACACGGAATTTGCCACATATTTTACGGTGGGATTATTAAAGGCTACGTAACGATGAGCAACTGATTTTAAAGCTTAATACTGTTTTTAAATAAAACGTAATGGATTTAAATGAGGCAGACACAATTTTCTTATGATTTTTGACCAAAAATAATTTAATTAAAATTAATTTTTATTTTTGAAATTCTGTCTGAGTTATCCGAAGTCCGGGACATCGAGGTCTGAGTTATTGAGGGTTCACTGTACTATCTTAAATCTAAGTGTCCTTATTCTAAACAAAGGGGCCCCTTAACTTACTTACACCATTATATATATATATATATATATATATATATATATATATATATATATATATAATTTAAGTCTATTTGCATGAACTTTTGTAACTGTATTTCTAGGTAATTTCAGCATTACGTTTATACCATCAACACCTAACACGTCATACGGTCCTATCTATTTAGCATCTAACTTTTGCGATCTACCTCGCCTTATGGTTTCGTCATACAACAGTACTTGATCACCTTTCTTGAAAATTATCTCATTTACCTTCCTATCATTGTCTTCCTTCTTTTTCTCTTTTGTCACTCTCGGGTTCTTTTTAGCTAAATGATACAACTCCTGTAGCATTAATTTTAGTCTCTTTTCACGATTCTCCACATTGTAGTTTATCTCCACTGGTAATATTCGGTGTTCGCCCATACATCATCTCGAATGGCAATATTTTAGTAGACATACTTGGGTTGATATTATATACAAAAACTGCATGTGTAACATACTGGTCCCAGTCTTGCTGGTCTCGACTCACAAAATGGGGCAAGAACTCGCCTAATACCTTACGATATCTTTCTAGGGATCCGTTAGTTTGAGGATGGTATGCTGTAGTCTTAATTTTCTTAATTATTAACAATTTACATACTCTCGGGAATAGTTCAATAGTTAAATTAGCTCCACAATCACTTAGTAACACTTGTGGTGTACTGTACTTTAATATTACGCCCTCCACAAATGCCTTAGCTATAGTGTCTGTTGTTTGGTTCTTAATGGGCATAGCTACAATGTATTTAGACAACAAATCCTGAAAAGTAATTATATACCTATTGCCGTTCTCTGTCTCTGGCAAAGGTCCTACGATATCTAAACTGCACTTTACGAACACTACTGAGGGTGTGTCTGTGATGACTAGTGGCGCCTTGGTATGTGGTTTATTAAGCTTATTCCTTTGACACGAATCACAATAACTAATATATCTCTATGTCCTCCTTCATACCTGGCCATTGGACGTAATGTTTTAAGCGTTCTTACGTGCGTGTCATGCCATTGTGGCTTCCTATTAACGAGTCGTGTGTCTCTTTTAGCAACTGTTGCTTACGCGCGTCACTCATTTCCTTAACGTCCACCTCATATTCCTGCTTGTTATCTTCGCCTTTATCTCCGCTCTCTGTGGCCTCCTGCTGCACTGTGTCTTGTAATAAAGTACAGTACACTGTTTCTTACCACTACCTCTTTCTCCTCGCTCTACATCTCTCTGAATCCTACTCAATGCGTCAGCGTGATGAATTGTCTTTCTGGCCCTATACCTGACTTCAAAAGAGTACTCTGCTAATTTCAGTCGCCATTTTAATTATCTCGAATTGGATTCTTTGATGATAAAAACGTACTGCAAAGGCTTATGGTCTGTGATGTCTGTGAAATGCCAGCGTAACAAGTACGGTCTAAATGCCTTGATTCCACTGACAATGGCCGTCATTTCCTTTTCTATCACCGAATAGTTTGTCTCTGCCTTACTTAGTGTCCTGCTTGTATAAGCCATTGGCTTATCCTTACCCAATTCTCCTTGTGACAATATTCCTCCTACTGCGTACTGACTTGCATCTGTAGTTAACGAAAACAGCCGGTTAAAATTTGGATACTGTGAGACTGGATATTAGATGAGTTTCTGCTTAAACGCATTGAATTCTTTCTCTTGTTCCTCCACCTATTCAAACGGTACCTCCTTTTTCACGATATTATATAGTTTTTTTGCCGTCTCGCTAAAACCTGGTATAAAACGTCTATAGTATGAAGCTAGTCCGCAGAATGCGTTTACGTCCTTCGCTGATTTAGAACGTGGATAGTCTCTAACACACGCATAAAATGCAACCAATACAATAGTTTGCTTAATGTAAAATATTTAGACTCACACTGAATTTTCAATTTTTTTATAAAAACTATTGTTTTCTGAGAAAAAAAATTTTAATTATAAAAATATTGTTTGCATTTGAAAACATAAGAAAATACATTCTCGCACATAATGTTATAGAACAAGTACTTACAAAACAGACTTCTGATGACTGTAAGCAACATACAATGCAACTAACATACTTAAAATATAAAATATGTCAAGTCTCACACTGAATTTTCAATTGTTTTAATAAATATTGTGTATTTTCTCTGGAAAAAATTGTTAAAAAGTTGTTTACACTTGAAAACCTATAAATTTTACATACAAATATTCTAGACAAAATATTTATAAAACAGACTTATCACCAAACAGCTTCATCAAACAAACTTCTGACCAAAAACTTCAAAATATGCCCGGTTGTTTATCCGACTGTGTAATACGTAAATTAAAATAAAACACACTTGAAATTTACAAAATTGGAATATAAATTACAAAAATGTGACGATCATTGGTACCACAGTGCTAATACTTCAGATAAATTGTACAAATACAAACACAGTGTCCTATATTTGGGATGATGTGTGGTACACTCTGAAACATAGTGCAACACACAGGGGAACATTACAGTCAGGACAAAAGTATCTCATTTCCTGTTGAATTCTCTTTCCCTTGGCATCTCGCACTCTTCTACACATTCCACGCTGACATGTGGCATTCAATTTCTTTTCACTTGGAGGCAATGTCTCTGGAAAATGGCGCCCAGTAAGCCTCATTGGTGTAGGTGTTTTTCCTGGACGGCCATGTTTGGCTGAAAACTCAGGATGGTCGAACTTCTCCATGGTGAGCTTCACTAACTCAATTCAGTACTGTAATGCTGACTTGGTTCCTCCACATTTCCTGTACAGGATGAATGAGTTCCACAATGAAAGGTCTAGTAAGTGTAAAAAAATTTTCTATAATAGGTACTTTTTCCCTCTCTTTCTTGGAACAGCATAATCACTCAGGTGCTGAGCCACACGATCCACTCCATCCATGGTGTCGTTATAATTGACTACCAACTTAGGTTTTTTTTACTCTTCCCCTCTTTTCACAACAGTTGTCATTTGAGTGTTGTGCACAGTTGAAATAAGACAGATGTCTTTTTTATCTTTCCATTTCATTACCAATACCTTTCTCCTCTGGTAACCAATGGTCTCCCCTTGCTTCATCTTTGTTTCTCGCAAAGCTTTAGGTACGCCCTTTCTGGATGGTCGTGGTGTGCCATTAACATCAGTCCTACGAGAAATCAATAAATCTGCTAGCTGTGGAGAGTTATAAAAATTGTCCATAGTTAGGCAGTACCCTTTATCAGAAGAGGGTTGTGCAGAAACTGGTAATTCCCTGAAGTCATGGCCAATTGTGGTGCCTTTCCCAGTGTAAATGAGGAAATTTCACACGTAACCAGACTTGGATTCGCACCACAGGTATGTTTTTATACCATGTCTAGCCCTTTTCAAAGGAATGTGCTTCACCCACCCAAGGCGACCTTTGTACAGTAGTAGGCTTTCGTCTACAGTTACATGCTGGCAAGGTGTGCAGAGGTCGTGAAACTTTCCCACCAAAATGTCAAAAATAGACCAAATTTTATTTAACTTGGCATTTGGGTGATTTTCTGGGCTGTAGTCCTCATTGTTTGAAAAGTGCAAATATTGTTTTATCTGAAAAAACCTTCTAGAAGACATACACTGAGGGAAAAACAAAGTTTAAATCATAGGATTTTTAGACCAGTACTGCATGAATTCAGGTTTTCTTACAATACCTACTTTGCAAAATGTTCAGAGCTAGGAAAACATGCATTTCATCATTTGTTACAGGTTGCCATGCCCTACTTAATGTACCAGGTGATTTGTTTTATGACACCGATTACCATATCTATTTGTCTCATCGATAATGACCTTTACAAGATTATAAAAAAAACTGGTGAAAATAAAAAAGTATATCAGCATCGTCATTCACAACAAAATTTACACCTGGCGTACCTTTGATTTCATAGTTTTGAGGTGCTGGTGATGCAGGAACTGTGTTGTTGACTTTGCACCACCCTAGCAGATTTTAGAAGCTCACTGTCACTTTCTGAATCTAAATTGTCAAAACTAGAAAATGAATTTGTGTTTGACGTATCACTTCCACTTTCTGCTATGGCATCTTCTAAATCTGAACCTCCACTGTCAACAAACTCATCCTCAGATTCCATTGTGAATAAAGTTACAGGTATGAAAATAATATTCAGAAAATGAAGTGAATAAAACAGAAATGAATAAAATAATATTCACTGTATAACAATTTACGAATTGTAGCTTCAAAACTGCACTAAATACGAAGCAAAACACGTGTACGAAATTCACAGCAAAAACAGAGTACTGAAATTCACGCTGCAAATATGTTTGTCATTTATTTTTTCCTGTTCAGCTCTATATAGTAGATGGTGTACAACAAAAGTTGCAAAAGCTGCTATCTGTCAAGAATTATGTGAACTAAAATTACTGTATGGACAATAAAAAATGGGGAGCGAGTTTTTATTTCTACCCCAAACAATTCTGTGATAGCCTGCACACTGCTGCTATCTGTGAAGAAACGTCACAACTGCTCTGAGATACCCGACGTCTGCTGCACTCTGCCGCGAACAGTATGAACTGCCTGCAAGACCAACGTTTATATTCGGGTTAGAAGACAAAGTACGGCAAAGTGGAATGTGACATGTATATACTCGGGATAACATAAAATTACCATTTGCTCCAACCTGAGCTTAACTGGGGTTAACTTGTTAAGTGGTTAATGGGGAGAGTTTGAATGCTGGATTGCCTCATTTATTCTTTTTAACTGTCTTTAGTACAGTGCTTTGTAAACTTTCAAATCACACTCAATATGCACTTCTTATCTCTCTGTGACACCACCTCACCGCCTGGTGACGCACCTTGCATGCTATAAGCTATGTATACTCGATGCGCCGTGAGTTACACTACACTCAGCGCAGCATAAATATCAGTTACAGAATCATGTATTACGTGTATTGCATACGATATACTACAATGCATGAATTGTGTTTGCTTTAATAGTGTTATTTTATAATGATTTTGGATGCCAAAATGACTTTTCCATTAACAGTAAAACTTAATAAACTTGCAGTCTGGTTTCTTAATACAAATGTGCTTATTCTTGTTTTCTTTGGTCTCAATTAATTAACTTTTTAGATAAAGGAATGAAACAGTAGCTTAAAAACAACTACAGAAAACAGTGTGTGTTTGAAATTGTATCATATCCTTTACAGTAATATTAGTGACAATTATGTTCCTAATTAAAGCAAATGTGAAGTCACTCCTATACTTAACAGTATACTTTTCTATTTATATGTGTATGAAAGATGTTTCTGAAGGAACAGTCAGGCCACAAGCACAGACATACTCCAGATTGTCTCATATCACAAAAACATGAACAAACTGAAAACCATCCTCAAATCTGGTCACAAATTCCTTTCTTCAGACGACCACCCAACCTTCCCAATAAATTGGTGTATCCTAAACTTCAAGCAACCACATCCACCACAACCACATTGGCCACCAAAGGATCCCACCCCTGCAACCATGCTGTGGTTATTACGCCATCCACCAACTATCTACTCTTTTACCTATACAAGCCAGCTATAATTGTTTAGCAGAAAACTTCATATACCAACTACAATACAAACATTGCTACACAGAATACATAGGCCTCACCACAACAACACACTTAGACAAAGAATGAATGGTCATAGAACCGACACAAAACCATCCATAGCCGGTAAAGTTTACTTAGTGGAGAAATCTGTTGCAGTACATGCTGCATCTCACAAATAAATCTTTGACTCTTGTTACAGCACTAAGCCTTACCACCCTGAAAACATAGCTCAGGACTAAGACGCTGTGAAGTAGCTCATCAAAACATAACCAAATTTCGACAACCCCCAGGTCTAAATATCAGATAATGGCAAACATAGTACCATAATACTCTTCAATCTACACATCTCCTCAATTTGAACTTTCCCACAGCATCCTAGTTTGCTTCCTGGCTGCTAGGGTAGCTAACCACACTTCCACCGCCGCCATTACTCGGTGTGTGTCAACTCCCAGCCTGATGAAGCTGGCCTAAGCCAGCAAAATGTTATGCACTCGCGCAGCAATACGTGTTTGTCCTTCCTTATGTGTGCGTTACTATCAACAAGTACCACCCGGTAAATACCTCAAACCCCTTTCTACTTAATTTTTTATTATACTTGGTAGTATCTCATGAACAAGTGTTGAGAGCAGTGCTTTTTAAATTTAAAACAAACATTGCAGAACTCGTGAGTTGAAAGTTACACAGGCATACTCATCACATTTCATACTTGCCTGAGACACAAATATCTGAATGCGCAATCACACTGAAATGGAATACTCTTGTACAAAAATGCATACATTACTTATCATTGAGCTTCTGTTGGTTTTAATTTAAGTATTATTAAATAGATGGTTCACAAAGTGTAATTTTTAAAATATTCGTTGGTTTAAAACCTGAAATACCACTTTTTCTCCATGTATAGTTATCTTTGGAGAAAACATGAGTAGGCTGATAGAAAATCTTATTTATAACAGAGCAAACTCTCAGCAATTTGACTCAGAATACTGTGAAACAGGGGGAAAAAAAGCTTGATCACTTGTATTTCTAGGTTGGGAAATACCGTAGTGATGTTAGTACTTCTGTAATAATTTGCATGAAAAGTTATGTTTCTAACATCTGCTTGGCAGTCAGGCACATTTTTCCCCAATTGTCAATTTTGAATTTTGGGAGAGATTAAAGTTTACATTAACTACCAAAATTGGAAAATAATTTACGTTATGCTACATGAAAAAGTCGGGATTCAGGTGGCAGAGTGATTTGCAAGGCAGCGCACTCCTGCCCTCTGTACCAGGGGGCCGATTAAATATTGTCACCTGCTATTTGCACAGACACAGCGCAACGCAAGTGCAGAGTAAGTTAAATGCTTCTTCTATGGCATTATGTGAGTGTATAAATCCGATGCAGCGCAAGCAGACGCAACGTAAGTGTAAATTTTGCATTGCACCCTTAAAAGGCGATATTTAATCGGCCCGCAGGATGCCAATATTGACCGTAGACTTCCCCCTCTTGTTTAAAAGGCTCTGCATGCAGCATTCTACCCTACCCCTCACCCTAATTCTGGCATCTAAGGCTAGCTGCTAGGCGACCACGTTCCGTAGTTTTGCCTTCTTATATCTCACTTAGCTTTCAGACACTCAAAATGTGACTTGTCCAGTAACAAAACAGATTATTGTACTGGCTTGCAATACTCAAGTTGATTTCATGAATTAAGCTAATTCTGTTTAAAAATATAGTAATTTTCCAGCTATTGTGACAGAACTTGAAAGCATAAATGTCTTTTTAAGTTCACCTTTTCAGGTGAATTTTTTACAATAACATTAACACAAAAAATTATTTGCATGCATGACTGTATACTAGAATGTATGGTATCTCTGTATATTGTCCAAGTTAAATACAGTATTTTCTGCATTGCACAATGTTGTTATATTGTGGTTGCATGAATTCAGCTGATATTCACATTTTAATTACAGTATTCCTAATGACATTTTAACTTCAATTGCACTGTTACTATAGTTTGATGTTTCTTATGATTTACAGCATACAGTATCTGTGATTGGCAAACCACCAAGACCGGAAGAAGATCCTGTTTGGGATGGTGTAAAATTTGGAAAGCTACCAGATTCTTTCACTGGAGACTTTGAGGTACGTAATACTATATTTGTATGCTTGCATAACTCTGTTGATACATGTTTCACCCACCCCTTCTCTCCTCCAACCACCCCCAAAGTTGATGTGATGTGATATAAAGTAACTGAAGCAGTATGTGTCATCTTAATGTATAAAATGAAGTGTCCTGACACACTCGCCCACTCATCAACACACAGCCCAAACCGCTAGACCTAGAACCATGAAATTTTGAGAGAAGCTTCCACTTGCCCTGTAGGCACCCACTTAGAAAGGATTTTTCGAAATTCGATAATTAAGGGGGTTAAAAGGGGTGATTTGTGTTTAAAAAGAATCCTTGATATCTCATTAATCGGGAATGCTATCATAAATTTTTTAACTTCATAATATTGTCCAAAGAAATGCATATTTGCAAAATGTTCGATTTTGCGAAATTCAAAAATTAAGGGGGTGAAAAAGCCATAAAATGTGTTTTTCATTAATCTGTGATTTCTCCTAAACCATTTCAGATAGTGAGGTGATTTTTTTTAAAATGATCCTTAAGTAAATATCTAAAAAGCGTTTTTACAATTTTTCGAAATTCGTCCTTGAAATCTCTTAAAAAAATAAAACATGTTTTTTAATTAATTCTGCTTAGCTCCTAAACCAGTGGAAATATTGAAATGATTTTTCTTTAAAGTAAATCTTACGTAAATATCAAAAACAAGTAATTCCAGGAATTTTCGAAATTCGTCCTTGAAAGCTGTTAAAAAATAAAATGTGATTTCAATTCATCATCTGTACCGCTTTTACCCTTTGAGATATCGAGATGATTTTTTGATAAGAACGAAGCTTATGTAAATTTCGTCAAATCAAATTCAGGTTTTTATGAAATTCGAAAATTGAGTAGGTGAAATTCAGTAAAATGTTACAGTCGCCCGTAAAAAGAGAATGATCACTGAGAAATAATTCAACAGTCGTTTCTTTTTGCCAACCTTCTGATAAATAAAACCTCTTTGGACTGTAGCCACTACATACGAAAGAATTATCACGGCTTGCCTTTAACATTCACTCAGGTATTGTATAAAGTTTGTGGTGTGGAAGGGGTGGGGTTACGGGTTTGTATCCCGTGCAAGACTTTGCGATGGGAATTACTATGACATCATACGAGTATATTGCGCGCGCTCTTTACGCTGAACTAAGACAGTTAATTATAGTTCACTGTTATTGAGTACGCTTGCTGTTAAATGCCTTCATCCCATATTTTATCCAGAGTTACTGTTTACATTACATAATTTCACGTGGGCAACGCTGCAGCCGCTAGTTATTATTATATTTATAGTGTTCACACAGCAATCAAAGCACCAGGGAAACTTAGCTTCACTAGTTTTACAGGTGCGAAGTAACCACGTAGCTTAACCTATTTTGTATTTATTAAAAGAAAAAGTAACAATAATAATATGCTCAAATACTATGCTGGGCCCAAATTCCACCACTTTTACATAGTGGAGCTATAAATACATATGGATTAGGCGCAAGGGAACATTCACCGCTACAAGGAGTTTCCGTGCACCGTTTAAGTCATGATTCTGCCTACTGGCTGGGGTGGCAGCCCATCATCAGTCCACAAGCTGAAGGACAAGAGATGAATAAGGGATGTTGTAAAATGAGAACATACTGGTGGCGCAACAACAGACTGCAAAGGTGGGGGAAATGGTAGTGCACCAAGAGAACCCTCAAAGTTTTCCGCATGCAAAAATCCGGAACCAACTCCTCTGGGGATTGAACCACTAGGTTCCAGCTGCCCTCATATATCTGTGCGTGTGCCTATGTGTGAGTGTGTGTGCATTTAATTTTTTTCTTTTCTATTCTTTCCTTCATAAAACAGATTTTGCTTTGATGGAAAACTGACTGATGTACCAAATTGAAAAAAATTAACACTGAATAGTGATGTTGGACTACAAGATCTTCTATATAAATACAAAAAATTAAGAAAAGTATATTATGTTTAAAAAAGTTCTTGAATTTTCTAAGTTCTAATTTGAAATTTCAGCATTTTTAATTCAATTTTTTTGTACAAAAAAATTAATTTTTGTATTTAAAAAATTGCATTAAAAAACATAAGCAATGACTTATAGGCAAGTAATTACATATTCAAAATAGAGAAACATAAGTGCTCACATGGTACTGTGGGGATTGATAGTTACACACAACAGGATGACACACATTTTGCACGAAAGCATGTTTCACCACAAAGGTGGCTTCCTCGCAGTGGCGATGTGTGACCTAATTTGAAAGGCAAGTTACTAAACATATTTGAGACTACCAGGATTTTCGTGTTTAAGTACTGTAGTGAAAAAGGGGGGGGGGGGGGGCTTTTAATTCGGAATATTTTAACGGAAGAGAAGTAATAAAACCTACTAAACAGCACATTCCTTGGCAACAAGTGTGGCAGCCAATTGCTATGACGTAACGGAAATCATAACGGCTTGTATGGCAGCTGTTAAGGTATCAGGTATCGCGTCAAAGATTCTTTGTCAGGATGCATGAATGCAATATGACCGGATACCTGACACCTTAAGACAAACGCAAGGCAGGGGGTGGGTCAGATTATCATGTTACTATCTACAGAATGCCACATTGGCAGGGGCATCATTTATGGGGGTGGCGAATTCCCCCCCCCCCCCTTGATTTAGAAGGATATTTGTGTAAATTTTTTGGTGTATTTTGTTATTTACACAATATTAACGTAAGCACATAAAACCAAAGTTTTATTTTTAAAGTTTCTAATTTATACATGCTCAATTAATAAAAAAGATGCAACAAGGTCACTATCGATGAGCTTGACGAAGACATGATCTTGGGCCAACAGAGGCTGAAGGCCTTTGGCTGAGACTTGAGTGAGTTGATTGGGTATTGCAGTGTCTCAGGGAGCGGTGATTGAGCTAATGCGTGCCCCAATCAGTGAGGCTGAGGGGAGCTGGTTCTAACGTGGACTCCCTGGACAAACCAGTTGCAGTCCATGCAGCATCTCATAACCTGGACTTTTACGTTTGCTACACGAGGGAGTAAAAGCCTTAACGCCATCCACCAGCAATGCTTGCGATGTTTTGTCACAAATAAATTGTGTCTTTCATTAGCTATTAATGCAGATTTTAGTCGCACTTAACATTTATAAATACAGTAACTGACATGAAAACAGTTAGTCAGTTACCAAGATATTTGGAAATTTAGCATACTTCTCCAACTCAGTAAGTTCTGGCCTTAATTCTAAAATATTTGGATCAATAACTTGATCGTGTAAATGTGAGAGAGTTTGTAACCTAACTGATGTAGGCAAAGAATTGTCAGCCCTGAGTTACATTATTGTGCCAGAATGATACACTTATTTGATATCTATTAATGAATAAGCCATTTGTTACTTACCTAAATGTTTTTTGAAAGAGAACAAATAACTCTAGTAAACCTAATTACACAGAAACCAATTACGAATAAAAAATGTTATGCATAGTACATGCTTTACTTACTTTAAGCAAAATACCAAATTATAATTCAGGTATTTTCTGTAATAAAGTAGCAACCCAACAGTTGAACAAAACTCACCAGAAATAACACAACACAATGCAACCACTAAGCATCAACAACTGTCACTGGAACTTCAACTTCCTGCGAAGTAGTAAGACCGAAGACGAAGTGTGTCAAGAGAGTGGTGTATGGCACAACATGGTATAGTGTTACACTGCTACCAAAGCAGAAAGAACATACAGTTCCAGTTGCAAAGCAGCAGGTGAAGCCACATGTATTTCTGCTTTTTTACATGCATACAGTTGCTCTGAAAGGAAATGTGTAGCATTATCACGTAGCATGTAATACTAGTGCAAAGGGCAGTGTGTGTGAGGTATCCCCGTGCAACAGGACACATGAAACTAGTTGTTTATATCATGAATTTTACATATCCATCACAACATATATTGTTACAATAAATAATGTTCTTTGAATTTTGGAATACGTAACTGGAAATAAAGGTCAGTATCCAACTATTTTCAAACTGGTTAGTTTTCCCCCTGAAAATTTGCAGCCCCTCTGGTTTTGCCGCCCTGGGCTATTGCCTGCTAAGTCGCCTTTAAATCCAGGCCTGCCTGTATCTGCCTGTCTCCTTTTTCTGTCTTTCTCTATATGTACATACACACGAACAAAATCTCCACTAATGAGATTCTCAGTGATTACAGGTATTTTATAATATTATTGCAGATATCACATCAGTTGTTGTCCGGAAGCAAATCAGTTGTCTGAAAGGTGGTTCACCTGATTCTGTTTTTCTGATAGCAGGAATTAATAATTGTAAGTATGTGATGTAGTAATGGATGTTGAAGCATATATGAACATGCAAGAATACAAAGTTGAATTGTGTATATGAGTAGGACTTGTTTACATAATTGTAGACTACATACGTAGTTATGTTTTAAGTATGTTTGTTAACTTATTATCGTAAAATAATTGCAGCAATTATTTTATTTCAGGTGTTTACGAAGTTTCCGACAACACAAGACTTCAACATTTACAAAGATGAAACTCTGGGCGAGCGTATGGTCCGTTGGGTGGGTGGCGAAACTCGTGCTTTGCAGAATTTGTCAGATCGTTTGAAGGTTGAGGAAGCTGCATTTAGAAATGGGTACTACTTGCCCAACATCGCGTTGCCTGATCTGCTGGGACCACCTACAAGTCAGAGTCCAGCGCTGCGATTTGGTTGCCTTTCAGTACGGAGGTACATTGGTCTCTTACAGCCTTTGATACATTTCGTAGTTGTTAAGTAATATTCAGTAACACAAATAACACGGTCAGATTCTGTGGTGCATGTTTTGTTGCTGTTCTGTTGTTTTTTATTTATTTATTTATTTTTTACGTTTATTAGAAAAACCTATGGTGGTGGTGCTTGTTACAGGTTTTACTGGAATGTTCACGACCTATACAACATTGTGTGTGGAGGTGAACCACCATCAAGCCAGAGCATCACTGGCCAGCTGATATGGCGAGAGTTTTTTTATACAATGTCTGCTAACAACCCTTTTTACGGAGAAATGGCACGCAATCCAATTTGCTTGAACATCCCGTGGCAGGAAGAGAAGAGTACAGACCATCTAGAAAAATGGAAGGAAGGAAAGACTGGTTATCCATTTATAGATGCAGTTATGAGACAGCTGCTGACGGTTGGTTTGTTTTTCTCTCATCTTCCTCCTCTTCTTCTTATTCCTCCTCCTCCTCCACCTCCTCCTCCTCCTCCTCTTCTTCCTCCTCCTCCTAAACATGATATATTTAGTTACAGATGGAACTTTTTGTGCACATTCTAGCATGTCAAGGTTTAGAAAAATCAGAAATATGGAAGAGTTTATTAAAAATTACAGTTAAATTATTGCTTAGTTTTAATCGTGCAATAAGAAACTAACATTTACTAAAGATGTTTAGTTGTAGTTATGTAATGAGAAACTAACATTCCTTTGGGGATTAGATGTAACAGTTTAGAGTTTTCTTACTGAACTGTGTATAAAAGCTTTTTTGTGTGCTATTATTTCTTTTTAAATATTAGAATGTCTCAGCATGCACTGGTATGGGGTCTCCCTTGCCATGTACCAGGTGCGAGTACCACACCATATACGTATTTTGGTTCTTTGACCTGTCCTGGCAGGACAGTCAAGGTCTTCTTCGCTGTCTATCACACTTGCCGAGGCTGTGGGGTCTACAAACCATACATAAATACATATAAAGTGCGAGTGCCAGTAATTAGATAATATTATTGTTGTTGTTATTATTAGTATTATTATTATTATTATTATTATTATTATTATTACTACTATTATTATTATTATTATTATGAACTGTTTTACAATAAAACATAATATTTACAGCACCATATTTCGAATTCTTAAATGTTTATACACAAATAAATTAACTGGTACCTAAGAACATTTACAGTGCCTACTTTACAGTAATCTACTGCACCCAAATATAGTAAAGTGAATCAGCTGTGAACAGATCTTCTGAAATATTCTACCCTCTCTCATAAGATTCGCAGTCAATTTTTCATTAAACTCAGTAGCTGTCACATCATCTAACATGTTTGTAGTGTGTGACTGTGAACAAATGAACTCCTTGTGAGTGATGCTCAATGTGTGATAGTGTGAATAAGAGTTGAGTTTTACAAATATTTACTTCCTCGACACTGAAGTGTGTTTTATAGTACATTCGTTGAAAATGTGGATTTGGGTAAGCACTGGTAAATGCTTTTGTGCACTAACTAAAGTGTTAATTTATTTTATATTAGGTTACTATAGGAAGGTTGGAAGGTGCTGGGTCTTAATGTTTGGTTGAAAACGAGGTCAATAGAGATTAAACTAGTGACTCAGAGGATTAGGAATAGGAATGAGAAGGCAAACTTCTGTGGCTTGTGAAGAACAGTCCTAGTATTTTACTCAGGTGATTTTGGAAACCATGGAGAATAGAAATTAGGATGAGTGAGCCAAGAATTGAATCCTGGTACTCCTGATACTGCAACATCTTTCTATAAATATTATTTTTAAAAAAATCCAAATACACTGATACCATCTGGCCTGAAGTGCAAACAAATTAAAAGGTATGGTGAGGTCGAATGCCACTCAGCAGCAAGTTCTTGGGAGACTTCTCATGGTGTTAAGGACTCAGCATGGAAGCACCGCATTCCTGCTAATAGTTACGAATCTTGTCCTTCTTGTAGGCTGGCTGGGATACCAAACACCCTCAAAATCACTCAGTGTTGTTAGTTCTTATACTTGATTTGGAATACGGAGCGTGAAGCAACACAAGGAAAAGATGTGAAAACGATCCAGGATGAATTTAAGTCTGGACAGCAGTAGGAATCAGTTATAGCAAAGTTGAGATCCCTTATCTCTGGCATATTTCATTTTACCGTCGTGGTTGTGCTTCTACTGGGGAGAGCACGTAGCTTGCCTGGTGGTCACCAGCGGTGGCAGTAAGAGCACTGGTGTCGTTGTGCAATTAAGACAATCAAAGTAAGTTATGAATACACAAATCACTCATTACTCATTAGGTGTGGGCCTTTAATTATGCATAAGATAGTATACGGAACCCAGTTGTGTTTTACAGCATGCAGTTAATGCTTGGTTGGAAACAAAACAAAATAGGTAATTCCTAGCCTGAGGGTTGTTGCTGTGTAAGTTGTTTACAGTATTAGTTGGGTGCGTGTACAATGCCTCAAAGAGAACATAACCCTAAGATTTAACTAACAAACATAAACAGTTAACGTTTTGGTAATGAAGTGGCCATGATCGGAAAGTAATAAATGAATGATAGATATTGTGGGGTAGTATGTACGTGTGTGAAATTGCCATGGTCAGAATATTAAGGGTGTGTGTCAGTTCAATGTCCATGATGCAATTAAAAAGGACTGACGTAGCCTTGCAGCTGTTGATACCAATCAGCTAGCTACTCAGGCAGGGAACTTTTTCATCACCTGACCCCACATAACACTTTTGTGGAAACAGTACTTGTCACTGTGCTGAACACACATATTTGACGGCCGTGCATGATGCCACGCAGCTTGCGGGCCTGGACAACAAAGTTACAGAGTTTGGGTTTAAAGCCAGAGGAGGGACAACATCAACATATAGGTGTGATTTTCGCAGGGATATTCCATTTAAGAAATGTATCCATTGCTTATGTGAAAAAAGTAGAAAAATAAAGCTAAACTTTGTCTGTTTGTGAGAGAAGGTTATACTTTTAGCAATAAAAGTACATAATTTCATTTCAGGAGGGTTGGGTGCATCATGTTGGTCGCAATGCTGTAGCATGTTTCCTCACTCGGGGAGACTTGTGGCTGTCTTGGGAAGCCGGCCTGCAACACTTCCTGCGAAACCTTTTGGATGCTGATTGGTCAGTGTGTGCAGGAAACTGGATGTGGGTATCAAGCTCAGCATTTGAACAACTCCTAGATTGCTCAAGTTGTGTGTGCCCAGTTAATTATGGCCGCCGTCTTGATCCAGATGGAACATACATCAAGTGAGTTGTACTAACTTTTCTGTAGGGAAGGTTTCTGTAATGTAAGCTTGGTTTCATCGCTTTTTATTTGGAAAAAATAAGAATAACACACATACTGTACCTAAATAAATACTTTGTTTTTTGTGCATTGGATATTGTTTTTTACATTTTTCTTGCTATATGTGGTTATATTTCCTGAAGTTCCAAGTTAAATTGCATACTTAAAAGTCATTCTTATGGATGAAATATTGTGTCTTTTAAATATGTAAGTTATCAGCTGTCTTTCTTTAAAAAAATAATGGAGCATATGCTGTACATAAAAAACATTTTATGGAGGTTTCTATGTTGGGTGCACACGTGTATGTGTGGGTTGGTGCACGCATGTGATTGCAGTCAAGATCGTTTGTTTGGACATAAACATTTCAGTTTTCATACTGTGTCTGAAGAATTTTCACCTGTTGTTGGAGGTACACATTGTATGAGAGCTTGTTGCAGACGCTACATTCCTGAGTTGGCCAACTTTCCTCCTGAGTACGTGTACGAACCATGGCGAGCTCCACTGGAGATACAGAAGAGAGCTGGGTGTATAATTGGCAAAGACTATCCCGAGAGAATTGTGGATCACACGCAGGCCTCCCGAAGAAACAGACTGGTACGCACTTACTTAATGGCCTTCACAGTATGGTGGTGGCATACTTTTACAACAGGGATATTTATGAAGTTTTTATTTCTACAAAAATCCATGAACTGCCAATTGTTTCCCTGCCCCCTTCTCTGTAATGGTAGAATGGAAGCAGTGTGCTCATTAGACATAGTTATAATGTGGAGAGCGGTAGTGGTCTGAGCTTCCCTGGAGCAGATGCCAAAGTTGGTATTGTGCTCTGGACTTTCCTCTCTCAGTGGCATCACTTTCTGCACTACTGTCTTCTTCATCACTGCTAAGATTGGTACTAATCTGGTACTTTCTTGAAGGAAGGGCTTACTGTTGGCTGCGGATCAGATGATTGGTAGCCAAAGAGGAGATGAGATGTGGAATATAGGGTCTGTATTATATAAAAATTACATTTTTTACACAAATATTTCCTTTAGAAATTAATGTTCCATTTATACACTGGGCAGTTTGACTAGTCAGCCAGGTGTAATTGTGCATGAAATACCTGTATGAATAGGAAACTGGGCTATTTCCATAGAAACAGCTTTATATGTGACTGTCAACACACTGTCAAATACTGAAATTCTTGCTTGAGCCAGACTACGTATACCTTGGTTTGTTAAGAGAGGCAGCGAGAGGAGAGACCACTTTTGGCATGATCCCAGCTAAAGAGATCTGTTCCCTGTGAGCTGTTGTCGGGCAAGGGCACTGTACCTTCTGGTGGCCTCCTGCAACCTAGATGCAACCAGTTCTATGCCCTGAGTTTGAACACGTAATGAACGTTGAAATAACCGTACCCATATACCACCCACCTCTACGTAAGATCCTCACCACACATTTTCATCATACTTTCAAGATTTTTTTTTTTTTTCGCAATATAGTTCCAGTTTAATTTTATTTTGTTCAGAAATATAATGAATTAAATTACATACTAATTCAATTAGGCATGTGGACAACGTCTTCAGAATGAAATGACACCTCAAGAATATTAATAGTGCTCAGTGTCGCTGGACGTGCTGGAAGATATATGGCGATGTAAGGCTGGCGTACTGCACGGCAAGTGATGAATATTGCGCAGCTGCAGTGTATACTGTTCTCTGTCTGCAGTTGTCTGTACTTAAAAAGTGCGCTGTACTGTTGCTCATTCACGCAGAGCAAAGAAACACTATTTCCATCTTGGTTCTCCCCACTGCCACATGCAGTGCTGCGAGTGCCTACATGCTTGCTTTTTGGGCTAGGTGAGTGAAACAAAGGATATAAGTGTAAGATGTCTTCGCACTGCCCAGCACAGTCCGGCCTCTGACGAGCTACAAGCTCGGCACCGTCCCAGCAGGCAGGCAGCCACCACAAGCTGTATCCATGGTAGTTCTCTTTGCTGATGATAATGTCGGTGTTACTTATTTACTGCTTACATGCTACATTCTGATGTTAAATGGTTTGATACTTACATTTTGTATTGTGATAAATCCTTCCAGCAGTCTGTGATGTGTGATAAACGCAACTTTCCAAGATTTATTTTTCCAAAAAAATTTTATTTTGTATGGCTTGCACCTCAAATTTTCAGGTTTGTTTTTGAGAAAAAAAGTGCAGGTGGTAAATTAGTAAGCACAGTATGCGCAGAGTGCTATTGAAACACATACCACAAATAATGAATCTAAACTCTTTAGTAGAGTGTGTTAGTTAAGTTTCTGCGGAGCTGCTATGATAACTGATGATGTTGATGACATCAAAATTTAAGAAAGCAGAAGAGCAAACTGTTGAGGACAACACTTGGCTATTAGCTGATAAAAGTGTGATTCTTGAACAGACTGAAAATTAAACTATCAAATTGCATAACTGGGTAAGTAGTATGTTTTAATTATGGGGAATAATTTTTGTATAGGGCTTAAGGAAATATTTCAAGTCAAATTACAGAGTGGTAAAAGTAACTTCTACATGAATAACGAGTTTCATCGTAGTTGTGGCTCACATGGACAAAAAGCTGTAGGTATTACACAATAGTCATTTGTATAAAAGTAAACAACAAAACCTTTCTGAAATTGTTTTCATATAATACTGTAATCAGAAATATGTAGTAATATTTTTCTAACACATTTAAATATTGATATTTGTTATGTACCTAGTTATTTTGGTTCTTGACATTTCAAACTTGCACTAACTGCATCTCATTTTGATAAAAAAGCAACCACAGCATTCTTTGTGATTTGTATCCTGGCCACTCACGCCATTCAATACTTGAATTGAATGCTTCGAATACATAGCCTGATAGCTCTAACTGACTGAGATGCAGAGTTTTGTTGGAGGACAATTAAAAGTGCAGGGCTATTCTCCTATAGGTGATTCAGAATAAAGCGAGCACTCAAAAAAGCCCTGATTAATTTTTATTTTTCTGCCTGTTTATATCTTTCTGCCGAATGTAAACATAAATATTGCTGTGTGCTTTTATTTACATAGGCTTGTACAATGTTTACATCTATATCAGGTTACACTGATTTGATAAAAGTGTTATCTACAATATCTAATCGTTAAATTCACAAGGGCTGAATATATGCTATGTATAATCAATAGTAATCTTAGTTATAATTACCTGCGAGTTAACGTCTAGTAATACTGGTTTGTCCATCGACTCTATTTGTACAACATGCACTATTACTGTTACAAATCTGGTAAATGTGAGCATAAGTATATTTGAATTTGTAACTCAAAACTGCCACTAAAACACACACATGGCACATGCCATCCAAGAATTCTAATTTCTTTCAATTCTAATGCCGTGAACAATGACAACGTACATAGTTAACAGAAACAGTAAATAACGTATTTTCTCATGTGTGAAGCAAAATATATGTTCTTGTTCAACTCACTTTCAGGCAAGCGAAGCAGCAAAAACCTAACTCTGATGCCACCTATCTGTAAAATTTTGAACTATCTGAGGCACGGAGCAAGCTGCCACGTGCAACGGCCAGGTGGCGTCGCATTGTGCTGGCGCTAATTAAGTCAAATTATACAGTCAGTAGAAATGTCAGTAAGATCATAAATAAATATTTAAAAGGGTATTAAATACAGAGAGATGTATTTCATCTGATGTTCTTTCACAAATTTTGTATTCTAACAGGAAAATACAGTGAACTATTCTCCGTTCACTCTTAGTTGAGTTTTAGGATAAACAAAGCAAATTATAAACAAACATGTTCATTGGCTGCCGACCGCCGTGCACTGTGATCTTGCATAAGAAATAGATCTTTGTTATCTGTCGTGTACATATAAATTTACCACTCCATCACTTAATGAGAGAGTTTTATTAACAAATATCTAAAATATACAG
>PNEQ01002527.1:35558-60147 GCA_003012365.1 Medauroidea extradentata
ACTATTCTCCGTTCACTCTTAGTTGAGTTTTAGGATAAACAAAGCAAATTATAAACAAACATGTTCATTGGCTGCCGACCGCCGTGCACTGTGATCTTGCATAAGAAATAGATCTTTGTTATCTGTCGTGTACATATAAATTTACCACTCCATCACTTAATGAGAGAGTTTTATTAACAAATATCTAAAATATACAGACATTACAAAAACAATCTACGACGCTATATGTTTATTACTATAATTATGGTTAGCAGACGACACGTCCGTACAGTTGGTTCACGAGTTATTTGACTGACGCACTGCTAAACGTACGAGTTTCTTGGTACACTTGCCAGTATTTAGAGATGTACGATACTCTGAAAATACCAAAAGTTTAGTTCAGTAATAATTACCACAGTAAAAATAAGTCAGAAATATCACAATCAGATATAATGTTTTATTTTTCAAAGTATTTTTGGACGTTAACGCGTCAATGTTGTGGTTACTGCGAATGTTTTCTTTTGTTCGTCCATTTCCCGTTCCAGTTCGTCCGATCCACGGGCGCGTGGTCCGAACCAAAGTTCCTTGTTCTGTTTTGTTCCGTCCTCGCGTCGGTTTATATTTACGTCGCTTGCAGATTAGGTTATGTGATGCTGGATGTGAACAGTGAAAATGTCTTGTATGGTTTTCGAAACGTGGATATATGTCTTCATTACTGAACAACTGTGGTGATGTTTATAAGGCAAGAATAAAAATCTCACGTAGCAATCTTTTATGTATAAAAAAACAATATGTGTCGTGAATTATCGACAGATTATTTGGTGATTTATAAAATGTAATTTTTCAAAACGAAGTACAAAATAATCCAGGAGGACTTTACAGTAAGTTTAATCACTCATCTTGTTGACAACTTTTTTTCTGCGTGTAGTACCAAATTTTTGTTACGTTAATACCTGAATATTTGAATACAATCATTAGTCATGACTTGACAATTACTATTAAATTTTGAAAAATACAGTAATCACACATGATGTCAATATTTTTATCAAGTTTTTGTGTAATTTTTGTTTTCCTATGTTGATAACACATACAAAGTTTTCACGCAATATTGTTTTAATATATACGGCGTTGTTGTTTCCTATGATGCCGACTGTACACATTTTTGTCGGTTGGAAATAGTACGTCGGCGCGACGCACAAATTGAGCCAATTAGATGCTAGCAAAGTGCAATGATATTACTTTATTTGTTTACTTCAGAACTCAGAGTGAACAGAGAATACATGCGATGATTCACTTCCAACCACACAAACAATAATGTAACTTTTGGTAATGTTGACTTATATGCAGTAATGGCTAGTGATTTTTTCAAGTGTTAAATCTTTAGTGCTCACTTTATCACGATTGACCTATACGTAGTAATGTTTTTTGAGTCCAGTAACAGAACTATTCCACTGAAATCATATGATGTTGTTTTCTAAGTGAATATTTGCTGCCAACATCCTTCATCACCTGCCAATTTCCTTGTGGATAATACAGCAGTGAAGAAGTGGTGTGTCCACAATATGTGAGAAGCATAGCATTTGTACTAATGATTTGCGTTTACTGCTACTGCAACATCACCAAACTTCAAAAACTGCTGTACACTGGCCCCGAAGTCAGTCACTTTTTTTGAGTGCTCAAAAGTGGCTTGAATTTTTTTAACAACGAAATTGCCGCTCAAAAAATCTACTGAGTTAACGAAGGGAGGTAAATACAATTTTCAGTTTGTTTTGTATTTATTTCTACTGTATTTAAACTTGATGATGGTTTCCATCTTGAACTTGGTTAGCTTCGCAACATCATAAGCTTATCTGTGTGTGTTACCATCACGGTCACTGCCGTAGGTCACAGTAGTTACCGCGTAAATTCCCGTCTCTTTGAAATCGCAAAATTAATAAATGTATGCGAAATTATGCAAATTTTGCAATTTTTGCATGTTTCGCAGTAAGACATGTCTTTGATTCGAGATATCTATTGTACGTGGATCGACAAAATCAGTCTTTGAGTGCGAAGAGAGTTTTGAGAGTATCGAAGTCAACTGGAAAATGGCAGTAGTTTAGGTTATGTAATGCAACGTGTTTATTTATCCTGGTAGCATGTTAAATTTTTTGCTGATACGTAGTGGTACAATAAATACTGTATTTTTTAACAAGGCAGAAGGAATTTAAGAGCAATTAATTTTACATTTGTAATGGCATTACGTTAATTTGGCCAGAATTTGTGTCTCACAAAAATGGCATTAAATTTTGTTCACGAATCACGAAAAAATGCAAGAAACTATTGAAATAATCCAGCATAAATTTTACCGGTGGCAAATTACATTGAAGACGAGGCTAAAATTCTTGCATCTTAAATCGGATATATACAGGTGGAACACATAGGTAGGAGTTTATTTAAAGTTACTAATTCTTAATCGCTTGTGTTTTCACCTTGAATTTATTAATAAAGATGCTACTTTGTAAAATATGAATTAAATAAATTCTTCTCTGACAGTTCAGTATAATTGATCTCTGACAGTTCAGTATAATTGAGAACATTGGAGGGTCGACATAACCTAATTAATTGCAGAATTTTTATATCCACAATGTGTCTGATTTTTACTATTGGAATAAATTATATTTATTATGTTCATTAATATTGTTTTATAACGTGTACATTCTCATTCTATTCATATGCATTTAATGATTTTTAGGTGTATACAACACACAGACTTAATGTTGTAAAATTTGTGTAGATTTTCCGCCATTAAATTTAAGTTACATGGTATTTATAAATAAAATGTTTATATTTACATATTTAATTAAAATAAGAAACTTTGCACACGTTCAATACTGCGACAGTAGATCTTAACATGTTAAAAATTAGTGAAATTTATGACAAAATGACATGAAAAACAGTAAAAATATTAATAACAATCTCATTAAAATGGATGAAATCATTAAAGTATTTCTACTGAAAGCAAGTGTCTCTAGTATCGTAAATGTGAAACATGAGTAAAAGTGCACCTAGCCCCTATGTGTAATTGGTGAACAGTTGCCTATATGGACGTCCAATATGATTTTGTTTGACAAAATGGTTAAGTGACTAATGTTTAGGGTAGGCCCTACAAATTTGATGCAGTAGTCTAAAATCACAAAATAGCATATTACACTGATTTGAACATAGCCTATAGTTTCATGGCCTCATTGAAAGACAGTTGGATAATATTGGTGAATGGCCATGTGACTCAGTTATTTATTTAATCATGGTAACATATTTTGGAAGTTTGTACTTCCAGTATTATATCTAGCAGATGTTAGGAAAGTACTACAAAGTAAAAAAAATGGTACTGTGTTGGTTTAAATCTTCAAAATAAATAAGTGAATGTGTAGTTAAAACATATAACAAAAAAAGTTCGGGATATGTATAGTATGATGAATGCTTTATATAGCAAGCATAGAATACAGAGTAGCAAGTATTCAGTGTTTTTTATATAAAAAACTAAAAAAAAGGTACAAATGGTATCATCAAATAGTTTTTATTATGTAAAGTCATTTTTTGGTCACTTTTTCTTTTAAAGTCACTTCGTAGTTACTTTTCCAAAACAGATAGTCACTATATTCACTATTTTACAGGTATTAGAACACTTGGAGACCAGTGTACAGTAATAAAATACGAGGCATTTAAACTCTGCCCACTTCTGAACATGGCACACAGAGAGCAAGTTGCTTCTCTGCTAAACAAATTTTGTGATGTATAGTGATAGTTCTCAGGTCGCTGTTCTACGTGCTGTACGTCCAAAGTGCGTACAAGTTATGGCTAGAGATAGAGAAGAGTCACTGTTAGAAAACTTGCACTGAGCTGAAGTGGATTTTTACTGTTTGACTCATCTTAAAATTCTAGTTGACATTAATGTGCTGTTGAACCTTGGCTCAATAATTAAGTCTGTTATTGCTATTTACTCAAAATAGTTGGTTTTCACCTTATCGGGTGAAACTAAAAATGAAGGTTGCATTATAATTGCAAACGTAGATTTACCTAATAGAAAATTGGAAACTGTTGCTGTTTACTCCGCTACTATAGAACCAGCTATTGTAAATATGGTGTTGTTGGTAGCAAAATGGCTAAATGTAAACTATCAGCGTTAATACAGTAAAATCTTTTTATTATGACCCTTTTACGATCCCCAAGAATAGGGTTGTAAGAGAGAGGTGGTCGTAATAGAGTGGGGTTTTACTGAAGTCAAAGGTATTGTAATGATACAGTACTTATGTTGATCATCTCTACTTCCATAACTGTTTTATGTTTCGTCGTGTCTTGCATTTACTTTGTTTTGAGGTCATAGTATTGTGAAAGCGTATTTTTTAAGTGTACTGTGTTTCATCGCATAGTTGTTGCTGTCGTTTAGTCATCGAACCAATAATTTTAAGTGTTGATTTAACTTAAAAAAATTATTTGCTTTGTACTGTGGAATATGCTTGAACTCGAATGTCACAATCAACTGGGTGGCCAGGTCAGCATGCGCAGCCAGTAAACAATGTTTTCAGTTATGCCAGTTGCTACGAGTGTGGGCATGAGCATCAAGCATTTGAGAGAGATAACAAATTAATGAGCGGGATGAAGCTTGTCTTTGTTGTAGTTTTTTTACTGTTATTTAAGTAATGGGAGGAAAGCATGTGAGTTTCAGTGCAGAATTTAAGTTGAAGGAAGACAATTGTTTATGCAGAGTAGAATGGGAACAGAATGATGGGTCACAGATTTTCAGTTAATGAGAAATTGTGTGAGAAACAGGCATAAACAGAAAGATAGACTCAGCAGTACTAATGTTGCGAGGAAGGATTTTCGTGAACCAAATCACTGAACATTTTTGGATGTCGATGCTGTGTTGGAATATGTACAGGGATATGAACTTTTACGTGTTTTTATTTGCAGGCTTGCAATATGGACCTCTCCTTTCTCCAGTATTGTTGTATCATTTGAACTGTTGGACATTTACTTAACATTTGTATTCTCTTACTCCCTTTTTAAATAATATTACCAGTAATGCACTTTCCTTGTATCCACATATTATGTATTATAGCTTGTGACGTTTATTACATTAATTTAACCTAAAGCCTATTTTTTTTATTTGACTATATTTTCTTAAAAGTCGCTCCTCCTTGTTTTTAATGTAAGTTTTGACATAAAATATGCAACTTTTGTGCGATAAAACACGGTATACAGCAGAGGATCATGGCACCACTACGAAACTAAGCTAAAGGTATTGTAACACAGTTACGTTACCTTTGAAAAAATAGACATTCAGCTGAATTTGACCGCAATTTGCAGTAGAGTGTTTGTTTTTGCCTGTAACATTTTGATTTGTATTTCAACATGATGACAAAGTTTGCGATCGAGAGCCTGTTCCATTTTGATAAAATTAAAAATGGATGTTATTTATTACTTGTATTGTTTTTTAACATCATTGTACTGCACAACACTGTGCATAATGTAAACATACGGAACGAGAAATATGATTTGGAATATGAATTTTGCTTAGTTCATTTGTTATAAAAAATTTAATGGCTTTTGGCTTGATTACCTATGCTGTTTCAGAATGAACAAAAAAATTAATTAATTACTGTATGAGAACAAAACTGTCTTGTGTAAATGATTGTAATTTTTTTTAACGTATCACGTAGATGCAATGAAACATAAGTTCATTTCTGTTTGCTGGGTTTCCCCTTGCTCAGCTTAGCTCTATTTAAATTATTTTTTCTAAACTGGCTTGGCTTGAAGATTGCCCATATGTAGCTAGAGGACAACTTATTCCTTTCCGAGTAGATGTAGACTGCTGCTCTTTAGCAAGTGTGAAAATCAGCCGAGATTAAGCAGACCTGTATTTTCAGCAAACTTCCAGCCAGGGTTTTCAGAGAAAACTCCCCAAAGTCTGTGGTATTCCTAAAGCATGTGAAATTTATGTAGTTGTGTCCATGAAGTTAGGGCACAGCAGTATTTTATATAGATGTGTGTAAGAAAAAACAAGAAAATGCATGTTAATGAAAATTATAACATGTGGCTTTAGTACCTCGGTATAATCATTGATGGAAATTTATTTTAATTCATCATGAATACAAACAGAAAGTATCACTTGTCATTCAGTTTGTGTATCCCAACTTGACGAACATACTGGATTAATTACTACTGGTTCTGTACACCAACAGAGATAAGTTACTGGTGCCACTTACCGGTACTTCTGAAACTGTACCAACCATTGCCGCCACAGGAAAGTGTAATATTTCAATGATGTATGTTTAAAGTGGTAAATTTGAGACATTATCTCCACTCCACGGACCACAGATTTTGTAGGTAATACTAGCTACAATAAATTCTAACTGCCTGTCTCATGCAATGAATAATGGGTGACAAATAACTAGACAAAAACTTGAAGTAACAACTTCTGAGGTGTTCCAAATAAAATATGTAGTTAAATTTTAATTCTGTCTGTTTATTTTTGTTCATCATGTTTTGGATTTAAAGGTGCGAAATAATGCTAATTTTTCTAACAAAACATTGATACAATTTTTTTTCTAATGGGGGTTGAAGCCCCAAACCATCCCCCACCCCTCCCCCTCCTGGCTTAACCCCTGTGCACAACTATTAGTCTTGGCTTAAAATGTATGAAGACAAAGACAATCTCATCCCCGACATCCTAATGACTTCCTGGACCGGCAGACATGCATTTAATAGATGTAGGTTGCAAGTCCAAAAGATGAAAACGAAGGTTTGGCCTAGGGTGTTGCCATTGCAGGCTACAGTAGCACACTTATGCGGTCACGGCACTTTGAGCTTGGTTGTTATCATAGCAAGAACGCTGATGTAAAGCTAAGGGGTATGGAAAGTTAAGGTGTCCAGCGAGCGACTATAATAGTCGGTGGTCGATAAAATCTAAACTACTCATCTTATGTCAATGACTTTTTTTTGCAGAGTACATAGATATTTTATTAGTGAACGTCTATTTATATAGCACTGTATGGTAGTGTGCTTTACTTTCGAGTAAAAAATTAAAATTGGTATTTTGAAAAGTAAGGGACTGAAACCACAAAATCCATTAAAATGGAAAATGGTAGTTTTTATAATTTTTAGTACGATAATATCCAAGACTACATAGTAACCAAAATTCAAAAATATTTGCATTTTGGTTTTAAAATAATTTTAACATCCGTAAACCACTCGCGCAGAGGTTTTCGGAGAGTAAAATTATTTCGTGGTTTCAGTTCCTAATTTTTCTAAATGCTGTTTTCAATTTTTTACTCGAAAGCAGATCTACTACCGCCCAGTGCTATATAAAGAAAGGTCCGCTAATAGAATATCTACTCTGCAAAAAAAATCCTATCGAATTATGATGAATATTTAAGATTTTATTGACAGTTGAGTATTCCAGTCATTTGCTCAACACCTTAACTTTCCATACCCCTTAACTTTATATCAGAGTTCTTGTTGTGATGATAGCCAAGCTCAAACTGTAGTAACAAAAAACCTGAAACTGGTCCAACAAGCTGGCACAGTCATGTCACCGAACACCTTTCGATCAGAACATTACGTGACCTGGCCACTGTCATTTTAACAAAAAAAATTATGACCTCTGACTATGAGAATGGAAGATTGGAATTGATTCCAGTTTTCCTAAAACCTTACCACCTCTTACAAAATATGTAAACAAACCCTAAAAAGCTATAATATGAACTAAAACTTATTTTTCCGATTTAAAAAACTGCAAAAATTTTTGAAAAAGAAATATAAACCTTATTAGTATCAAAATTAAACAAATAGCCACATTGTTACCAATTTTGTGGCAAATATAATTTATTTTATGGAATTTGTCATAAATTGAAGTGTCAGTACAAACAAGAACTGAAAAACAGAACTCACAATACAATGTTAAGTACTGTTTTACTGCTGCAGTAAAGGTTCAGCAATAGAACATACCTTACAATCTTGCAGTGTTGTTTGTTATGAAGTTTTAGTCCTGGTTGTCATTATGTGCATCTAGGTTTTCATCTTATGTGTTGTGAAAGTTGTGAAAATTGATGTGTGATTTGTTGGTTTGTTCCTCTCTACCGAGTAGTACATGGAGGAGATCCGCAACAACCTCATGAACAGCTGCCCACCTCACTGCTGCCCATCAAACATAGATGAGACTCGCCAGTTCATGTGGCTTCCAGAGAAGTGTGATGACCACATGTGCCTCGATGACCAGAACTAAGCCGGCAGCAAATTACCTATACTGTACGTACGTCATATCTCTAAGCATTCATTCAAGTTGATACCAGTGCATTGTGTAAACTTTGCACTAGAAATATTTTTATAGAGTTTTATTTAGTGGCATTTCAAGTAATTTTTTTTCTTGTTAAGTTTTAGAGACCTAGTTGGTATGCCAAACAAAGGAAAAACTCTTTGTTCATTTCTAAATTCAGGTTTATATGCTTGATGTTGATCTTTAAGTCAGTGTTGCTAGTATAAAGCATTTTTGGTTGTAGTGAGTGTATCTTCAACACTTCAGAAATAAATTGGAACTGCATAGGTACAGTAGATATTTGTTAAAGCCCTATTTTTTTTACTTTTTTTTTTAATTTTAAAGAGATTAATAAAAAGTATCACTACTCTCACCCACCAGTTGTTTAAATATTCCTTAAACTTATTTTATATGTCATGTATGTGATTGATAATACAGTAGATTGTATGGAATAAGATTTACTTGGCTAAGCTTATCACACACACACACATACACACTGCAATGTTTGCTGTTGTTTTCAGCAAATTTTGACTTTTAAGACGGATTATGAAACCATTCATTGTTTGGTTAGAAGGTGCTTTTCTTAATTCCTTTCAGGGACAAAATAAAGAAGTACTGTTATGAAATATGGCCATCAGATACTGTCCAGAAATTTTAGTATGCTGTTTAAAAATATATATTGCACTGTGTTGTGTCGAGTTCATGGTTGCAGTTTCCTTTTACACCGCCTTTCCTCATGCATACATATTATTAAATGTGTTTTACAATGATGCCAGTTGTGTTTAAAACCTACTATATATTGTAATATCCAGTACTTAGCTGCAACATATACGTATAGCTCCAAGAATTTTTTTTATCAGTTTTTAGGCTTGCAAGTGTTTCAGGTAATACATTATTTCAACAATGACCAGTTAGGAGAAATATCTTTACGTGGCAGAAACTGAGATGTATACTTCATCAGTATCTGTATCTGCCCATCTAGTTAATGCACTTTCAATTTTAGAGTTTAAATAAATGCATAGAATATGTCAATTATTTAAATATTTATGTACTGTATTTGTTGATGATTTAAATGTCTTTGATTTGTTGCCATATTAGGTACTGTTTACTATTGCATCTATATTATCAAATATTAGTAAATGTGTTTTAGAATTATGACAGTGGTGTTTTAAAAGTAGTACTATACAGTATGTTCTTAATGACTTGTGTGTAGCTATAAAATCTAATATGTCCAGCTTTTAAAAAGGAGTACTACTACTACTACTATTATTATTATTATTATCATTATTATTATTATCATCATTATTATTATTGTTGTTGTTTAGGCTTTCAAGTGTTTCCGGTAAAGATCCCAACAACAGTAAAACCTCATTAATACAAACCCTGTTAATACAATTTTCTCAGTAAAAATGTCCTTTTATTCATACAACAATTTAATATCAAGTTCAATATCTTAAAGGAGTCATGTTGGTGATAAGACTATTTGTATTTTGGAGATAAACAGTGTTAAAAAATATATACAGGGCTTTTTAAGTTTTGAAAAAATCTGTTAATGCAAACATTATTACAGACTGCAAAAAGTTAGGTTTCTTTATGTTTGTATTAAAGAGGTTGAGCTGAATAGCAGTATCTGTATCTGTCCATATAATTAATGCATTTATTTATAATTTGTATTTTAAATAATGTAATGACTGTGTTAGTGATTTAAATGTTTATGTAATGTATTTGTGTTACCGATTTAAATATTTATGATGATTTGTTAATTTGTTGCCATTATTAACAACTGTTTACTGCCGTAGTTTGCTTTATTTATATATATATATATATATTGTATCAAAATATTTATGATTGAAATAATGATTATTTTACTTTAGAGTTGCATGATTTGTGTTTAAAGTAGGTTATAGTTATTGGAGTTTTTTATTGCTTGGTTTTATGAACTGATAGTGCAAGCAATGCAATTACGTATATTTGTGTTTTGTCATTTTACAGTGTTTGCCATTATTTGTGGAATGTTTTTGTGCATCCGTAACTTGCCTGTACACTTTATTTGTTGCTTTACCATGCCATTTAAGGCAACGTACTGTATCAACTGTCACCGAATAATTGGTAGTTTAATTGTATTAATAACAAGGGAATACCCAATATCGCTGTATCAGTAAGTGATTGGTTTTTCCTATAAATGGTCCTCAATTACTGACTGCTGATTAATTTTTAATGTATAAATGGAGTTAATGATGAGTACACACATGTTTTTTGCAATAATACTTTTTTCAAAAAAACGTTGCATCATTTACGCTGTATTTTTTTCCCGTAATATGACAGAATCGTAGATAAGTTCGCATGGCCAACTTTACAGTAAAAGACCGCTATAAAATGGTTGCAATCACATTCACCAGCGCTTACAATCATAATCACAAATGACAAAGAGTTTGAGCAGAATGTCATGTCTCAGCGTTATTTATGTAAGACTTTGCCTATGCTAAAACCGTACAATAAGCAAGGATATCAGAAGCAAACTTCATTGACTTTTTGCGAACTCGGCCGTGTGCTTGTTTATGTCGGGTGCCATATTCTAATTGCAGTTGTATGGCTTGTGCGTGTCTGGCGATGCGTAGTATTGTGTAATAATATTGCGGGGTTGTGATAACTTTGTATAGTCATTTATTTGTTTGAGTTAGATGTGTAATTTGTCAGCTACAAGAATTTACAAATTGTTTTTACCTCTTTCCCGTGAAATAGTACAAATTTTCAGCATTTAATTGTTCTGAGGTAAGTTAGAAAGAGGAGTATTTTTTCAGTTCTGTTGTGTTCCGTATGGTAAGTTGTTTCAGTAATTTCTTTAATATCATGTCTTTAGTGAAAATGCTTTTGTATAGCCAGCGTCTGTTAGGCAAGCTGCAACAAAATTAATATTTCAGGTTGTAGTTGCATATCACTCGCATATTAGTATATTACATATTGTAAGTATTGCATCTTATATAAAATAAAATTATAACTGCTGCAACTGCTTTTCAAAAATGCAAAAACTTGATTGAATAGCAAGGGCAAATACATTACCAGTAATCAGAGGTGTCATTTCATGTTTTTCTTGGGTGTGGGGGGGGGGGGGTGGCAAGATATTTTTTTGCGGCAGTGTCTTACCAAGGATTTACTCGATTTAAGTCCTAGCTCCATACCACAGTTTGAATTAGTTTGCACTTTGCAGTCATAAATTTGATATGCAACCTGAAAAGGGTTATATGTAGCTACCAAGCTACATTATGGTAACATGTGCTAACAGGGTGTCTACTAGGTCACTAAAGTCACGAAAGTCATGAATTGTGAAAAAGGTCACGAAAGTCCCACAATAGTCACTAATTTGAAGTATATTTTGGTGTAAGTCTCGAAAATTATTTTAGGTTGTTTGATTCTTGTTGAATCATTTGTCAAATGTGCATGTTTACATTACTAGTATTTCTCGTGCACTTTGAAAGTAAAATATATAATTAGTTTGTATATTAGTTTTCATAGTCATCTTCATAAAGACAACTTAAATTTAGGTATATATTAATTACACATTTTAAAATTGGACATGCTTCGCTCTATCAGCAATTGGAGGAAACATAATGAAAATTGTCGGCCGTGTTGCACTTGTTAAAAAAATGATTAATTAATTCTGTTTGAACAGTTTTTCAAGAAAAAGTCACTAAATTTTACTTTTACAATCTGTTAGACACCCTGGTTAAGTGCATCTATTTCTTCTAACTTTCTACTATGTTCTTACTACACAAAAAATGAATGATGGGGACTTAACTAATGCCCCTCCTACATGTGAACACGCCCCTGAGGCTTCACTACCCCTCTCCAATGCTCTCAGGCCAGACTACTATCACCGCTCTCCACCGCCATGACTCTAACACTCAGCCGGCCATCTCTATACGCCCATGAACTAGCTCCAACTGATACTCTCGGGGCGAACACGCCACACCACATACAAGCTTGGCCAGACCGGTCAACCTATTATAGTTATCAGTAAATGTCATCAGCATTTTTATGTCAAAAGAAACAGACAGAACACAATAATATGTTAATTGGGGACATATTCCGCAGCCCTACGAACAAATAGGTCAGCGGCATAATATCATGCCAGTGTAGTACTACCACCCACGATGCGACAAACAAGGAGCTTGCTGACCAGGCTGCATGCCCCTCTACGGTCTACGTGCCTCCTCGAGTCTGAACTTTGACATGTTAGATGAATCACATCCAAGAGGAGGCTAGCTCATCGCTGAAGTGAAATTTTAAACATAGTAAATGAAGCAAATTGTGAAAAATTTTCAGGAAACATTCCACACACACAAAGAAAGAAAATATGTGATATGGACATATGTCCTGAATCGTAGTTATGTATTTAGAAAAGATGCTTAAAATTTAATTCTCGTTAAAATGAGTCCAAACATGTTACAAAATAAATAAAATTGAACCGTAAAATTGACTACTTCCATGCTCTCATTAGCAGTTAAATGTAAATTTTTATAAAAAAAAATTATAATTTTAATTTTGTGGCTACCTCAATTAATATGTTGGATCCCACAGTATAAATCTTTGATACTCCTCACATTTGATTAACTTGGAATAATGAATTAGATACCAAAAAAATTAATTAAGTATTTCTATATAAAAAATTTAAATTACAGTTTGATGTAAACAAATTGATGGGCAGCGTGCCAGTGCATGTCACCATAACTAACTAGAATAAACACAAATAAATAGTATCTTGTGTGGCATTGGCATTAGAGACATAAACATTTCTGCTAATTGTCGGGAGGCATAAGCAAGTTCCGTTACCTAGGCAGGCTTTTATTTTAGAAAATATTATTTTCGTTTTAGTCAGATTGTTATCTTTTATGCGTATCTTCATCTAAAATCATTTTCTGTTGATCTTTTCAGTAGTTTGAATGGACAATTTTTTTCTGATGCACTTGCGTAATTTAAGCACCCTGAATTTTCTACTTTAAATATTGTAACAGAAATTAACTAACAGGAAAAAAATACTGTATAAATAATGTAGGCTGTGAATACTTTCTTGGTGTCATTTTGGTTTAGCAGAATATTAAGTGAACTGAATTTTTTTTTGTATTATTATTATTCTGTAAAACCTGTATAGTTTAGCATTACAGAAATCAATAAAAAGAATTGGTTGTATTTGATTAAGTGAGATGATCGGTAATTGCTGTCAGTAATCAGTTTTGTCATATTGGTACAACCCTAATTAATAATTGTACTTAAAAATTTTATGAACATTGGAATAACAAAAAAAAAAAATACTAACAAATGCAGTTGTGCCTTTTAAGAGAATGGTGTGCTCTAAATTTTACCAACTGCTGAAATAGTAATCAAGTAGGTATTATGAAGCAGCTTAATTCATTGAAGTAAATTGTGTGTGAATGGCGACATTAGTTTTGTCACAATCTTGAAAGAGATAACAGTATTTATGTAGGTATCTTCTGTCACATAGTGATACCCAGTAAGTTTGGTATGAAGCAAAAGTAAATTAAGGTTTTTGAATTACAGCACATTTTGATATGCCATGTATTGATCAATATTTTTATGATGACAAAGTCTGATACTAAAACATATTTTTATTTTTAAATATTTATTCATAAAATTGTATTTTTATTGTATTGTAGAACAATTTTGATAAGAATGTTTTAAGACGTATTTTAATACTGAGGGTCCATTCTTCTGTGATTTTAGATAAGTCTTTAATGTAGGTAAATATTAAAGCATTGCTATATATTTAAAATACATATGTCAAAGAACCAAGTATGTAATTGTGAAAGAGGTAATGGAGTGGTTCCTAAATTTTAATTGTTATTTACTTAGGATTTTTAGTACAGGCTGTAAATTCGTACTATAGTATACATTCAACTCCAGATTATCTGTGCTAATTGAGGGTGTCAAAGCAGTGTACAGTATAATTGAAAACATGGGTAAATGAAAATCATTGACAACCTGCACTTAAAAATACAAAATTTACGTACAAACCTTGTAAGATCACTGTCCACTTTGAATTCAAGGTCATTAAATTACGGTTGCGATGCTGTTAATTGGTTGCTGTAGCATCTTAAGATTGAGGCTTTGTTGTAATATTGATACAGCAGGCTTGTAAAAGTAGTGTTTTACGGTAGAAATTTTAGAAAGTGTTTTTAATGTGCCACAGATATCTAATCTGCGTGCAGATAAGTGATGACTGTAATAATATTCCTATGTTATGATATTTTGCAGTAAATGTTTGAAACTTTGTTCGATCAACTATTATCATGAAGCTGAAACAAGTTAGTACTTGTACACATAGCTGTTCCTATGTAAAGTATAAAATTTTATGTTCCTAATTAGTAGAACCCTGTTATAATATTTCTGAACAGACCATAAAAAGTGCAAGTTATGAAACCTTGTAACAGGATAATTTTCTATTACACAGTAAAATAGTTTTGGGGACCAAATGAAGGCAGCCTTATAACTCCGAAAATGTCATAAGAGGAAATGTTATAACAGAGTTATACTGTAGTCTCTCGGCTGATCTGTTGTATGTACTAATTGTAGTATGCTGTACTTGATGCTGTGTGAAATTGGGTGCGTTATTTACTACTGATGTTCTAATGAACTTACCTTTTAGATGTGGACAGTTTATATTATGTACTACTATCATTCCTTTGTTCATCATTGTGGGGTGAGACTCGTTTAGAGGTGAATCTCACATTGTGTAGGGGAGACAAATGTAATTTCATGATTTTTATGAAGAGACCAGCACATTTTAAATTGTACACTATTTTTGTATCTATGTAAAAGCTGAGACTGCTGGGAGCTTTTTAAATGAGATAGAAATATTTAATTACAGTGTCAAGAAAAATATGTTGTGCTTATTTTATTCACTTTTGATTCTATAGATCTATACTTTATGTGCAGTTCGGCTAAGGCCAAGTAATTTTTGCTGCTGATAAATGGTAATTTTTGTGCTGTGTAGGTACAAGGTGAAACAACTTAACCATAATAAAAATTGCATAAAATTATGTGTTGAAAAATATATTGTACTGTTCTCTATAGATTTGTATGTTGTATGTATTGTGTAGAGTTCTTTTTTCATTGTTGACAGTGTAATTGATTAATTTGTAAATTATACGGTAAATGCATTCTGATTATTGTGTAATGCATGTAAACCTTGACACATAAACTGCTTATCAATATATGTATGTATGTTTATAATCACAATCATTTCTCATGTCAGTCACAAGCCCATTCACACTGAAAACTACATACTGAATATAAACATGCAAAAAACACTTTCAGCAAAACAGTGTTTAGATAATAAATAGCAGCAGAAAGTCGTTGTTTTTACAGATTTTCATCTCAACCAATATAACCAACACAGTACTAAGTACAATAGAACCCGGTTATAACATTTCTGAAGAGACTCAAAAAATGTCTGCTTAAGGAAAAACACTATACCACAGTTTTAAGGGCCAAATAAAAGTATCCTTATAACCGAGAAAATGTTATATGTGGGAACAAAATGACAGGGTTCTACTGTAGTTCCCTAAATGAATGTCATAAACCTATTGCAAGAAATTGCCTATATTATTTCGGCTATTAAATCATAAAGTTAATTTTTTTTATTATTTATTATATTTAAGAATACCTATTAGAATGTTACTGTTCAAGGAGATGTGTTAAGTGTGTAGAAGCATGTTATCAATAGTTTTGTTTCTGGGAAAATTAATTATCAAACTGTGTGCTTGGCTATTTGATGGTAATGTTCAAGTGGTTACACACTTCTGAAACTACATACAGTAAACCCGCAATCTAGCAACATCGGATCTAACAACATAATTTCCAGGAACACTGAAAAAATTTATATTTTAAAAATTGATCAAAGCTAAGCAAAGTGCAGTAGATCACAGTAAAATGTTATTTAAAAAATTTTTTGCGTACATTAAACAATAACATACTGCATTTATAATAAATTAATTATATGCAGCTGTGAAACAAAAAGAAACTGTTGAAAAATGTTAAGAACTTTGATTGGAATATAGTTTAGGTGTGCTCCAGGTGAGTAGGCTGCCCGCGCAACACCGACATATGTGAGACGCTGCCTTATCTCCTCCTACTCCTCCCCCTTACTTCTCCATACTCCTTCCCTGCACTTCCCTCTCACTCTGACTCCACGTGTCCTTATCTCAGCTGCACAGTTAGATACCTGACGTGATATAGCAATGGTAATTTACGACCCGTTTTTGAGGAACCGTAAAAAATTCGGTCGAAAAAATTGAAAATTTAAGGAAAATTGTCTGTGTTGCATTTCACTTGGTGAGTGCTATGCTTAAGAAACGAGCAGATAAAAATAAATAACACCCATCCTGACTGTCCATGCCAGCCAATAACCATTCACTCCCACCACCACCAGCTTACAAGCCAGACTGTGATTTTGTGCACGCACATCAACTGTCACCTGTCTGATAATCACGTGCAACTCGCATCCTGTGTCACCACAAAGCAGAGCCACATGTTTTTTTTCCTCTCCCACACAGCCACTCTCTCCCATCAGCCAATGCATTTGTTTCTGTGTCTTGCGAGAGCCCATGGGGATGGGGTTGAAGAGACAACACTTTTTTTTTTCTCTCCCCTCATTACAGCACAGCAAAAAAAAAGGAAGACCAGCATTGCACTCGGTCCGTAAAAGGAACAAAAAATATCCAGCGCTAGTTCGTCTTTTTTTCTCGTGACACTTGAGCTCTGCTTGACCTTGACTCCTTCCACTGTATCATTGATCACTCGTCATGTTAGACACGTGGCTGTACAATTGCTGTGGCGTAAAAACAGCCTATGATGCAAATACAACAGTCCCGTCGCAGTGTGTGGCATGTGGGGTGATAAGGTTTTTGTTTCATGCTCGCTCAACAGTGGCGCAATAAGAGCGACTGTGGCCAGCATACAGAGAGCCGTTTTGCCTCTATTCACAGTACAGAGCATTAAACTGGTGTGTTCTGCATAGTTTCATGATTTTTTCCAATAGGCCTACGACTTTTAGCGACGAGTAAATGTCTTTTTTTATTTTATACGTGACAGCATCTTGAAAAGTCGGTTTTTAGCCCTTTTCAGTGGCTTCAAATTCGCGTTCATAATGGGCGTTCAAGTTTTTAAAAAATACAGTCAACGCTCGATTATACGACCCCGGGAATGACGACCCTCTCGAAGTAACAATCCTATTTCCAGGAACCATGGGGGAAAAAAAAAAATAAAAAATTGCTTAGAAAATTTTAATTAAAAAAAATTGCACAAAAAAGCGTTCCATTTATTATGGCCGCAAATGGTTGCGGTTGTTTATCAAAACCGTACTGCCGCACACTGCGTGTTTGTTCTAAAAATATACGTAGCTGTCCCTTCCTCACGCGCGACGTGATGGCCAGCCTGCTGGCCCGAACGCCTCTTCCCATCCCCCGGCTTGTCAACGACCTGCCCGTCTCTCTCCCACCACCGGCCAACAATTCCTATACGGCCGTTCGCTCACCTATTCCTCATCATGAGCATGCCATAATGTTTTTGCCACAGATTTCTCGTGTCCTTGGATACGGGAGACTGTCTTCGTGCCTGTGATATTTCGATTATACACCGTGTTTATTTAAGCTTTATTACATTTTCCTATTTGTTAACAAAATGCTATTAAATATAATTACCATCATGTCACTTAATGATATATACACAATAATGTTTATAAATCATTATTTTAACAAGTGAAAGCAGCACAGTTCATTATGACGTCGGGTGCATGTCCCAGATATGTGTGGCATTCAGTAGTATAGGTGATTAGGAATAAAGTGAGCACTCATAAAAGCTCTGATAAATTTCTATTTTCTGCCAGTTCATATCTTTCCGCTGCATGTAAACATCAACATTGCCACGTGCTGTCATGTACATAGGCTTGTACAATGTTTACATTTACGTTACACTGCTCCGATAAATTTTAGCTACAATATGTACACATTAAATGCACGGGTTTTGAATATGTGCTATACTCAGTAGTAATCTTAGTTATAAATACATGCGAGTAAATGTCTTATAACACCGATTTCTCTGCATCTACTCTAACAGCGCTATTACCGTTACGATTCTCGTAAATGCATGCACAGTATATTCAAACTTTTGAATTAAAACCGCCACTAAAAACACACACGACACACGCAACTAAAGAATTCAAGTTCCGTTCAGCATACTGCAATAAACGACGATGACGCACGAAAGAGGAACAACAAATAACGTATTTTCTTAACGTGTGAAACAAGGCAAAAATGCTGTTTCTATTTCCGGATACTCAGGCTGGCGATCATAAAACAAAACAACTTACATTACTATTGACTTCACATAATTTAGCAATGATAATTCATAAACAGTCACTTCTAACATTTTTGAACATGACTATCAGATACCCACATTCATTACAAGACCGACAAACAAACTGAATGATGCAATTTGCTTCCAAAATCCAAGCGAAGCGGCGAAAACCTAACTCTGATGTCATCTTAAACTGTGTTTCTTGGCGGTATGTGATTGAAGGTGTCAAGTTTCTTGTACCTTTCACTCCAACCTCTAAGTTTACAAAAATCTGTAAACCGTGTAGTAAGGTGGTTGCTGAAATCTGCAACCAACTTACGACACGGTTTACAGATTTTCGTAAACTTAGAGGTTGGCGTGAAAGGTACAAGAAACTTGACACCTCTGATGTCATCTGTCGGTGAAATTTTAAACTACCTCTGTGGCTCGAAGATTTAGCGGCATGTGCCAACGATAATCGACTCAGTTGCGTCACATTGTGCTAATTAAATAAAATTATACAGTCAGTAGGTATGTCAGTAAGAACTTAAATACATATTTTAAAATATATTAAATACAGAGAGGTCATTTGCATTTGATGTTGTTTCACTAATGCTGTATTCAGATAAGAAAATACACGGAACTACATGCAATTATTCACTACCAACCATACAAACAATAATGTTACTGTTAATGTTGACTTATATGCAGTAACGGCTAGTGATTTTTTTTCTAAGGTTAAATCTTTAGTGCTCACTTTATTCCGAATAGCCTATAGGATGCTTGACAACAGCACGTCTTGTGTGAGTCACTAGCCCACGCACACGTAATCGTCTCGACCGTAAATAACAGCTGTGGATACACTTGTATATGTCGGTGAAAATAAAGTATGAACCAGCGTTGTGTAGGTTTAAAGTTGTTCTGTGAATGTGTTACCCAAGTTTATTAACAATGATCAACATCTTGATGTTTGTAATTATTTACTGTACTGCTAACATTTTATTTGCGCTATGTAGTGTAAGCTACACATGCGCCACCCAATCTTTCATACACATACATATGCTTCCTCCTCTTCACATGGTGATGCAATACCAATGATTATCTACCTAACAGAAAGATGAGTAACTCAATCCTTTTCTTCGTGCTAGTAGTTTCACCTAGCGCTCTAAGTTGTCACTCGTGGAACTAATGAAAATAACCATGCAACACTAGCGCTATATTTTTATGGCATGGTCATGGAAATGTTTTTTTTTTCCTGAGTGTGTGCATGTGTGTCTGTGTGCATGAAAACCTTTTACTATTACAATGAAATTCAAGCAGTGAAAAGATTATATGTAGAGCTCTGTAAATAATAAAAATTACTTCTGTTTTTAGTTACACACAAGAAATAACTATTTGACTACAAATGTCATGAAATTTTAGAAATTAAATGTAAATTTAATGGTTTGATTCTATTAACCTGTACACCAATCCCTCGCCTAACGCGACTAATTCGTTCCACAAAATGTGCGCGCAAATTGAAATCGCGCTATCCGGAAAATTTTTTTAGTATAAACAATGCGCTATTTTTTTTTTTTTTTGCGCTCTAAATTGTGTATATACTACTTTTTTTTCACAAATTGCGTCATCAAAACACCATGAAATAAACCAGGTTAAAGAAGTTCATAAGTTTATAACTTACCAAAATTATGTTAAATGTGATCGCTTGTCTTGAAAACGTAAACATCCTGAAAAAGTCAGCTGTTCCGCAGCGCGCAGCTGTTCGGTAGTGCGCAGCGAGCGCGAGGTAGTTGACCTTCAAAGCACGTGACTATTCCCGCGCTCGCCGTTTATTGCCGCGACACATCGCCGCAAGACGTATCATTATAATTTTCCCGAACACTCGTCAAAAATATCTATCAATACACACCTCTGGAAATTTGTTTGTTTTTTTACTTGTAAAAAATTATTGAAATTACAAACAGAAACTACATCTATAGTATGAAACATTTAGGCCTACTTTAACATACTAACACACAACTTTAATTAAAAATAAAACACATTCATTAGCTTTTGCGGTAAAAATTAAAAGCTTTTGTGTTATAAAATTAACACATCCTTACAGTTTTGAATGGCGTAAACACTTCCCTGATTACTGCCAGTAGACTCATTGTTTGTTTCTTTAAAAAATGCATCCAGCTTCATTTGTTTTGGTTTCTTTTGCTCTAACAAATTTTTATAAACTTCACACTCCCGCTTCATCCCTTGAATAACAGTATTTCTTCTTTCTTTATTCGGATCATTTTCATGCAGAACTGAAAATGCTTCGTTTATCAACCTGAAGAATTTTGAAAGTTCTTTCTTTTCAAACTCTTTTCTGGGTGCAATTACGTCTTCTTCCTCTTGTTGTGGTGTAGAACACAGCTCCTCGTCGTTTTCAACAATTTCTTCTGCTGTTAACTCGACAGAATGTGATTCCAACACATCCTGAATATCATTTGAATCGAGCTCATTAAATCCCAGACAATGCCCCATGGCTACAATATCAACTGTAACATCTTCCAGATGATCATCGACAGGCTCAAATCCCTTGAATTCTTGGATAAAGAAGGGGCAAATTTTTTTTCACACTCCACGAAGACTGGACTGCGTAATTTCTTCCCACACGCAGCAATGTTGTCAATTGCGTGCTTAATATTGTACGATTTCCAGAATTCTTTGACAGTCGGCTTTTCATCCCCGTCAGTTGCCGAGATAAGTTGACGAAATGTCCGTCGGAGATAGTAGGCTTTCAAAGTGGAAATAATCCCCTGATCCATGGGTTGCAACAACAACGTTGTGTTCTTCGGTAAAAAGATAACCTTGAATTTTTCAAACATGTGGTATAATTCCGTCGGATGGCCAAGTGCATTATCCAATATTAATAATGCTTTATTGTCGAGATTGTGTCTCTTGTTGTATGCAGTTACTGCGGGTACAAAATGGTTCCGAAACAAGTCGCTGAAAATAGCCATTGTGATCCAGCCTTTCCGATTAGCTTTCCAAATTATTGGTAAATGGCTCTTGGAAAATCCTTTCAGTGCCCGCGGATTTTCCGAATGATAAACTAAAAGTGGCTTCAATTTATGGTCGCCAAATGCATTGCTACCTAGCAAAAGTGTAAAATGGTCTTTTGAAATTTTAAAGCCTGGTGCAGATTTCTCTTCTTTGGAAATATACGTCCTATCTGGCATTTTCTTCCAATAGAGGCCGGTTTCGTCTGAGTTGTACACTTGTTGCGGACTGTACTCTCCTTCTACGATGACATCTTCAATTACGGTTGGGAAGTTTGTAGTTGCGTTTTCATCTGCATTTGCTGCCTCCCCTTTCTTCTTTGTAGAATGCAGATTGTATCTGTCGACGAACTTTTCAAACCACCCGTTACTTGCAGTAAAATTTTTTTCACTGTCTGGATACTTGCTTTTCAATTTATCAAAAATTAGCAATGCTTTTTCACGTATCACTGCTTGGTTGACACCTGTACTGTCTCGCCTGTGATTTTTTTCGTTGCACTATTCATTTAACAATCTTTCCATATGAATCATGTGCTCACTTCTGTTCCTATACCGAACGCCGAAAATGTTGCCGCTAGAGCCAACTGCATCCGATGTGCACAAACTTTCAATACTATTCCTATATTTTATGATTGTTCGCACAGTTGATTCACTTAAACCTAATGCGCGACCAATATAAGTATGTCCTTCATGACCGTCTGCCCGCCGTAACACCAAGCTTGGTCTCGAGAGAGATTGTTTTGCGCTTCTTCACTGGATCACCGGAACAAGCCGACGTAGCACTACGCTTGGAAGCCATGATGATACTGAACCACAGGTGCGGCGGCCGGCCGGCCGCGCACAGCTGTTAAGTTTTCAACCAGGCCGTATGACGTCATGCCAGGATGGCACGCGCGCTCAGGGGTGTACAAAAAGACGCAGCTTCTTACAAACTGCGCGCAACAAAGGTCGCTGAACTATTTCGCGTTAATTGAAATGAAACTCGTGTTAATTGAAAATCGGACAGTAAAATTTTGGTTGCTGTAATTAAATTCGCGCAGCTCGAGGTCGTGCTAAATGAGGGATAGGTGTAATTGTTGCGACACTGTGCTATATAACTCGTTTTTGTAGAAGAGAGGTTCAACTTTAAATCAAGATACCAAAGAAGGTTGTGAGTTATTTAGAAATAATTTTAAAAACATTATATGCAGAAACACGTGTTTTTCACAAAAAAAAAAACCTACATGTACATGTATAGATGATCATAATCAAGACATATTGAAGGCAATTTTTTGAGAATTTGGTTTGACTAACCCTAACTACGTGTAGATACACTATGAAATTTCACAAAATTCCAGAATTGAATTACAACCCCTATTTGTTGATTTGACATGGAATTATACAAGTGCAGTTTTAATTATCAATGGTTTCATTCCACTGTAAATGTTGTCGAATTGCAAATCAGTATAAACCTCCTTAATGTTTTGTTCTTTCATGTTAGTGTTTTCCGTCATTCCCGCATAAACTAAATTAAATTCTGGCCACATTTCCCAAACAAAGGCTGAATAAACATTCAGAAGCAGCTCAATAATATTTGGTGTATGTTCACTTCTCAGAGTAATTATGTATAACTCCTATAAATCTCATTTCATATAATTTTACCCTGAGTAGTTTTAGGTTTTGTAACATGCAGACAGCCCACACTGCTCCCAGCGTGGCAAGGCACTTAAGTCTTTCTCCAGCAGGCACCCGGGATGGTTGCGTGTAACGTGGCTCGGCATGCTACAACCGTTGATGCCAATCACTTTAGGCTTTAGTAGCCATTAATTCGCCTGAACTTTTTTGTATGCCATTCCGCTGGTAAGACTCTCTCCCGACCAGACATAACCATCATTAAGTTTTCACATCCGCATGGTGTTTTTCATATGCAGCAATTTCAGCCAGTGTGGGCCGCTTACAGCCTCATTCCTGATTAGCATATGTATCACTGCATCACATTCATTCGCAATACGTTAATTGTGTAACTGATTCACGCACCCACATCATGGGGGCTTAAGGTTAGCAACCTGCTTCGCCTTCCTCGTACATGACAGAGCATCATGCTTCAGTGTACTTTGTTTCATTGTTCATCATTGTATTTGAATTTTTGGGTTTACTGAATGCCCCGGAACCATTCAGTTAAAGAGTCAGTGTTTGTCTTACATATGATGTAACATGGACAGTCCAAAACTGTTTCTGTCACGATTTAAACCTAACATCGTGTACATCCGTATACAGGGATTAGCGCGGCAGTTAATGACAACTTTGACAGTCTCAAGAGTCTCGTGCTGGCCCAAGAGCCAACCATATAGGCCAGCTGGCGTCCATTAGAACTTTGTAAAATCAATGAGAAACCGCCTCTTTTCAGACTCCTGCACATCAAATAGTTCAGAAACTAGTGTGGCTAACATGTTAGCGCAATCACCGTGAAAAATCAGGACAGTGGTAGACATGTGCTTCGGTAATGGATTCAACATTGGTTAATTCAGGACTCTCAACACTTCGTTTTCGCGTTTCATGTGTGCTGGGAGTAAGCAAAAGCAACCGTCTCTGCGTTGTAAGGCAGACAACAGAGGACAAAAGTGCAGCGGTGAGGGGTCATTTCATGTCAAATCACCTAATTAAAATACATGATCCTGCTTCAATGTCACAGATTTTGTTAAAATTTTTGCTATGCATACAAAGCTATTTCATGAGTATCAGTGAATTATTTTAGATTTTTTTAGATCAAAAATGAATTAAAGAAAATTTTTCAAAAATTTTAATATTGGAGCAAATCATATTCATTGATTACTGTACCAGTTCACTTAAATTACCACAAATCCCACAATTTACATGCTATCTGGCTCATTCAAATTGCAAATTAAAGCTTATTTTTCATGCTTTTTAAATACTACCAGAGAAGTAACCAATTCCT
>PNEQ01002528.1:0-16667 GCA_003012365.1 Medauroidea extradentata
TTCTTCAAATCGAGTACATTGCACCCGATATCTGACGCAATTTCAATAAGTGCATCATTGCGCTTATATTTATTTCTGTACAGTTTCTCACAGGGGTTCCACAGTAGAGGGTAGCGTTCATACGCTTCAATTAATCTAATGGTATTATCAACTGTCCACTCGTATTTATCGCCATTCTCGATACCTATCGATTCACTCAAGTTTCACAACAACAAACGTACAATACAACCACAACACAAACCTCACAAGTCACAAACCCCGCCAAAAACGTACAAGAACGACGAAAACTGTACCACTACACGTGCAAAAGCCTCGAGTTCGACTGAAAGGTTCGGTCTCTGAGCGAACACTGACAGCCAACATTTTGTTTCCGCCGTTTCCCCCACCACGCCGGTCAGAATGTTCGAGGAGGCGTCTCCACCAAACCAACACGGAACAATGTTCGGCGAACATCGCGTTTTGACAGCGAACACTGTTCGCCGAGCATGTTCGGCTGGTGGAGACGCGGCTTTAAAGTTACGTTATAAAAATATAATGGTAGGGGAACGAGTCCTATTAAATGGGGCTGAGGAGACAATTACACCATTTTATATTTTCCCTAAAATATGTAATACGTTTCTTATATTCTAGCTTTGTGTATCAACCTTTACTGACGTCTCAAACGGTCAGTTTAATGCAGTATGTGTCCTGCTGCCTCTTGGAAAACTAAACTAATACATTCCTCGTGCTTATATCTCTCGTTAGTGTAGTTCACTGAATTCCTGCTAAAAAGAATGCTTATAAAGACGTGAGAAATTGATGTTAAAACTTTTAACCGGAAATCTAAAAGGAAATAAATATAGTTTGTAATAGTTTTGAACAAAACGTAAGCAACAAGAACTTAAAAAACAAGTTCTTAATATTGGAAACATATAATTAAGTTGAAGGTTTTCGGAGCACAACGAACAGTGTTGCCGAGCTTATTAATGTTATGGTAAAGAGAGGTGTTAGAGAATATTATATAAAGATAGTCACAAGAGAGTATTTTAATCGCTGTCGTTTCCTAAACACAGCCACAAATGACGATTTATCAGATGTGAAGTTACAGAATAGACCCTCTGATTGTGTGTACTAAAAATAACGCTTAAGTTGGAAGGTTTGTGGTTAGTAGGAACCAGCAATTTTGTCGTAATTTTCTGACTCCAGACTAGACTAAAAATTAGCGTGTGCTCATCTGGTTTCTGCTGATTGCCGGCAGTTTTGTGTGGTGCTTCTGAAAGACTTTTACAACTAATGATACAAACTAAGCTGTAAAGAGGACATACAAGATTTGGACGCTCTGAGCATACAGCTTCACGGAGTGTGTTCGGGAGAATATATACAAGTAAATTTTAGCCTCTCGCCAAGTAATATCGCTAAATTGACACACATTCTGTAATTCTCTTATAGCATGTGACGTATACTTATTATCGACTTAGTTCAAAACACTTGTTTTCTGTAAAACATTAATGCTGCTCGTATATTCTACGCAAGCTCGAGACTTTATTTCAATTGCAAAGATTTGAGTTTGCTATCAGGGATTACGTGTAATATTTTAGCTCATCGTTTTACGTAAATATTGCATATCATTTCCCCTTTGACACGGTATTGGCAATGCCCTATACAGCTATAATTTAAAATATATATGCATGTATCTAAGCATGTAAATAGTCGTGTACAGTAACCAAATTTACAAATGGAAGATATTAATATTCGAATACATACTAATCATAGAAGAAATAATATTGCCATAGCTGTTGGTCAGCATAACTGTTAACTTTCTTGTAAAATATTACTGCGGTTATAATAAGAGCACATGGCCTTGGTAAAGGAACACGGGGGAAACGAAGTAGGAATTGGCCAGGGCCTGAAGGAACCATCCCAGTGTGGAACCATTCTAGCGAAGGAAGCATCTTTACAAAGGAACAATCCCAGCTAATGGAACCATCCCGTATGTCACTCAAGTTTGATAGTAAGTGCTAATGATTTTTTGTGAAAAGAATTTTGCAACAACTCGATTCAATGACTTACGTACATATCTGTAGTTCATCTCCGTGGCTATTGACAGTATGTCTTTGTGCAGAGGCTTAAGTTATTCCATTTGATTGTGGCCAATGAGAGTAAGGTTAAACTGTGTTTCTTGGCGGTATGTAATCAGAAGTGTCAAGTTTCTTGTATCATTCACGTCAACCTATAAGTTTACAAACATCTGTAAACCGTGTCGTAAGGTGGTTGCTGAAATCTGCAACCTCTGCCCTTACCTGAAGATATCCAAGAAGATCGAAACACGAGTACGTCATTCTTATCACTGTACGGTCTTACTGTCAGGATAAGAATGATGTACTCGTGTTTCGATCTTCCTGGATCTCTTCAGGTAAGGGCAGGTTGCAGATTTCTGCAACCACCTTGCGACACGGTTTACATATTTTCGTAAATTTAGAGGTTGGCTGGCGTGAAAGGCAAAAAACAATTGACACCCTTGAGAGCAAGGTTACTTCCACACCACGCATCTGTGATTTTGTTGTAGAACTCAAAGATGCTGACAGTAAAAACCATCTAATCGCTGATCACGAAGCACAACTATACGTGCACGTTTTAAATTGTAACAATTTGGTGACTCAACTCAACTCATCATGCTAAATGTATTGGCTCTGAACGCCTGACTTACAATTCTGTGCAAGCGCACGTGTATGGCAGATTACGTACAACGTAGGCGCATAACGTAGAGTTAAGCAACCTTTAATACCACCACGGTCGCAAATCACTCAATTACAGAGATTGTATACCTGAACATTTTACGCAATTTAATCACAAAATCCCTTTTGGGTGTACGTGCTTAGAACACAACAAAAACTAAGTATGGAGTTTGAGCACTGCTTTTTGAAACAATGTGTCGAATTTTGTGATTTTGGATGCGAGTTTATCTCAAAAAGATTTTTGCAACATTTTGTTTCAATACCTTACGTGCGCATCGACAGCTCTGCTTCGGGATGATTGTAGATGCGTCTTTGCTTAGACATATCTCATTTGTCTGCACCAAAAGTCAGTTTTATTTTAAAATGTACCTTTTAATGACTCGAAGTATTAAAATCACATTGGTCAATCGTCATTCTCAAAGGACTGAGTTAAACAATTAAATATTAAAAATTGTTTTGTGACATATATTTAATAATTTACTTCAAATTTATTTAATTGCAAACTATTATAAATTTTGCCTTAGTCATGCACAAACAGTACTGATTTTGATAGTTTACTTCTATTACAAAAATTATGCGTACCTTTTTTACATATATATTAAGAAATATTTGTCGTCATTTCGATTGGTTCCTAGCCGCAAACATAACCACTGCAGTCTACTTTTCGCTAACACATCTCTACAGAATCCTTCAACCACTTTTAATTTAATCAAGTATATTCTAAAAATAATTAATTTTTCTTTATTTCTATAGCAACACATGCTCGTAGGACCTGAGAAGTTTTCCATTAATTTATTGCATTCTCGTCTCTACTCTTATGTTGACATCTGTCATATACATTTTTGTAAAATTTTGAATTTTCTTCCATATAACTGACTTTTGGGCACATACCTAACCACAGCCCTTCCCACCTTCACTACACAAATACCACTTCTCGCTTCAACGCTGTTAATTATAATGATATATTTGTCAACAAAAATTATTATTTTATTTATAATAATTCTTATTTATTAAATACTTGTAAACGATTCAAATTGATTGAGGGGTTTCCTATTTTTCCTCCCCTCTCACGCACTTAATATATTGAGTGATTTTCGAAAGGTGAATATTTTTTACCTTGCTCTTTAGTTTTACAGCGGTTTCGAAAAAAAAGTTTCTTAAACGCAAATTAATACATATATAGAATATTCATTCTTACAGTTTTAACACTTAAGTATCATCGTTTGTATCTGATTTTTTCTGTCTCTATACACCAAACGTTTTTGCCCCTGAAATTTCACATCTTTTGTTGTCAAAATAAGCCAAAATGAAGCAAAAAAATGTTTTGCTAGCAAACGGTACATTATTTTTAAAAACGCTCAGGCAAAATTGTGTATCGTATGACTGTACACAGTTTCAAATTTTATTCAAAGCAGTTGGTTAAAACATATTTCAGTTATTTGCAATTGTTTGAAATAAATGTGGCCTTAAGGCGGCTGCCTGGTTGACACTCGAAATGTTCACCTTCCAACTCTTCATAAATTAAACCGTTCGTAACATCCAACTACGATGGTTACAATGTTCATCGTTTACACTACGAACCTTAACACTGCGTATTCGTCGTAACCGACGTACCATTACTAGGGACACTGTTTTTTAGCGAAAAGAATTTTGCCCCAGTTTGTTTCAGTGCCTTACGTCCACATCTGCAATTCTGCTTCATGGTTACTGGCAGCGTGTCTGTGTGAAGAGCCGTATCTCGTTTGACTGAGCTAATTACAATAACGTTCCCGCAACACCTCCCAGCTGTGATTTGCCGGTAGAATCTCAAGGCTCGTGACAGTTAAATATCCCATTGCTGGCCACGAAGCAGAACTGCTGATGTGCACGTAAGGCGCGGAAACAAAGTGAGGCAAAATTCTTTTCGCGAAAAACAAGGATCTCTAACCATTACCATTGTAACCAATTTCTGACTTTACTAACTTCGCACAATATAAACCTAATTTACCAATAAGTATTAGTTAATCTGCAATATTTGACGTATTTATTCGTTTTAGCACACATGTGTAACGCCACTTATACATCAACAACGTAAGCTAACTTTTTCATTAATTAGCATATAAGCAGCAAATAATCTCCAGCATAGCTTATTCAAAACCACAAATAGACCTTAGTTATTACGATAGAATCTCATCTTCATATTAAACTCAATGAACCAACCTCACTATTTTTTTGCAAACTTACCCTTAAAATTAGTTCCATATGTAATGTTATTCATATACGCATATGATGCCAAGGCAATACTTTTTTTTTCGAATTATCATGCACATACTCCAATTTTGATAGCTAGTGACATTTACGTGCATTTTCGTGACATTCCTGTGACCATTGTGACTTCTTACTTATATATTCGCGCCTTTTGTGACGTCTTCGTGACTTTTCGTGAGATGTTCGTGACTTTTTGTGATATACAGTATTCGTATCATCTTCATGACTTGCCGTGGTAACTCTGTAACTTTTCGTTGTATTAAATTGACATTTTTGTGACTTTTCGTGGCATCATCATGACTCCGAGATATTTTCGTAACTCCTTCGTGCAAGATGACTGAACTTTATCGAATGTAATTTTACTTTTAAATCACTATACTAATTCTCGCCAGGACTCGAAGGTATTCTGTGAATGTAGCCATGCAGTTTATGAACTCTCTGAATTCGCTATATGAATTTATTGTGTGAGATGTTAAGGCCACGCATTATAATTTCTCAATGACTATTAAATATTTATTTGGTAACAACATAATTACGTGTCTCAGTTTTTGGTAGAAATAATCCTAATAGTTTTCCAGGGTTTTTTTTCACCCGATGCATTATAAATTTTAATATGAAAATAAGTCAAAGTCAAACACAATAATTTTTTGCAAGTACAGTGAATTATTTTGCAGAACGTCTACACAGAATTATGCATCGTATGACTGTTCTTGGTATTGAAATTTTTTCAAAGCATTCCGCTAAAAACTATTTTTTGGACAAATGTAAAAATAAATAGCTTGCATAGTCTTAAGGGCTGTGACCAAGCCAGGTAGCGCAACGGTAGCACGGGACACGCATTCGGGAGGATCCTGGTTCGATCCCGGCTCCGGACATCCTGATTTCGGTTTCCCATTGTTTCCCGAGATCACTTCAGGCGAATGTGGTGATGGTTCCTTAACGAAGGCCATGGCCGATTCCTCTCCCAACTCCTGTCATTGTACCATGTTGTGTGTCACCAACTCTAATGACAGGACGTAGAGCCCACATACCTTAAGGAGGAGTGTAATACAGTTTTATTGTAGCTTTAATTTTTCGAGCCATAACGTTTGTTCTCATAGAATTATAAAAATTTTCTCTTTGACAGAGCGTACGATATGTTTTTGGTAAACTGATTTTACATAATTATAATGCAATTTTTTTTATTATTTTGTCACGCACAATCACTGCAAGGGAATTGCAGGTTAAGGCCATGATATTTCATTTATTTCAAACAATTGCCAATAACTTAAATATTTTTTATCAAAATTTGAGACTGTGTAGTCATACGATACACAATTTTGCCAGAGTGTTTTTTTTTTTTTTAATAACGTACCGTTTGCTAGCAAAAATTTATTTTTCTTAATTTTGGTTTATTTTAACAACAAAATATATGCTATTTCAGGAGCGAAAATCTAAAAATCTGTTTGATGTATTGCAGCAGTAAAATTCAGACAGAAACCATGATATATAAGTGTTAAAACTGCCAGAATGAATTTTGGTGTATTCTTTGCGTTAAAAAAAATATTTTCGAAACCATGGCTATACTAAAGAGCGAGACCTTAACTTTCGATCATTTTCTTGCAATGATTCTGCATGACAAATAAATGAAATGTTCCACAACTATTTACGTCAAGCAAATAATATAACATGTACTCTGTAGGAAGAGAAAATTTTGATAAAACAATTCGAAAAAATGTTACAGTTCAAAAACTGAAAATTCAATAAAACTGTCTTAACACTCCCCATTAAAGGTTATGGTTGTCTGACGTGTTGTCGGTACTGTGCTGTGCAGGGCCGTGGGAAGCCACGTGGTGATGGACCCGACGTTGGTATGCAAGAAGACTCGGCGGCTGCGCGGCCGGTTGGCGGACATCTGCAAGAAGGAACCGGCGCTGCTCAAGGAGATCTCTAAGGGCGTGTCGCAGGGAAGCAAGGAGTGCCAGTATCAGTTCCGTAACCGTCGCTGGAACTGCACCAACGTGCGTCGCAGTCTCAAGAAGGTGCTCATGAGAGGTAAGCCTACACACAGTCATACCACCCTATTACTAAGGGTGTTTCGAACTTCCCAGCAAATAACCTCATACAACCGGTGGTGAGGCGTGATCGTGTTCCAAGGCAAGCAGTAGAAGATCCGACTATACAATTTGAGCATATTCCTAGGGCCCCCTAATTTTCGCGAAAAGAATTTTGCCCCACTTTGTTTCAGTGACTCACGTGCATATCAGATGCTCTGCTTCATAACCAGTGACTGGACGTCTTAGGTCCGACGTGTCTTGGGGTTTTACTGGCAAATCACAGACTTGTGAAGTATTAGTAACGTTATTGTGATTGGCAAAGTCAAATGACAGACATCACTTCACAAAGACGCGCTGCCAATAACCGTGAAGTAGAACTGCAGATGTGTACGTAAGTCACTGAAACAAGGTGAGACAAAATTCTTTTCGCGAAAATCAAGGGTTCCTACATATAGAAGTGTTATTGGAGAATGTGTTCCTCGCTTCCGCACGCTACTGGTTGTGAAGTGTGTCTGTCTCTACCAGTCAAATGGTTATACAGGCAACTGGAAATTGTGTACAGTCATTGCTAGGGCCCGGTAGTTTACGCGAAAAGATTTTTGCCCCACTTTGTTTCAGTGACTTACGTGCACACCTGCAGTTCAACTTCATGGCTATTGACAGAGTGTTTTTGTGCAGAGTCGTTATTCATTTGACTGTGCCAATCAGTACACGGATAACTGTCACACATCACGTCTGTGATTTGCAGGTTTAACCTGAAACACGTTGGGTGTTACGGCATCGAATCACTGGTCACATAGCAGAGATGCAGGTGCGCACGTAAGGCACTGAAACAAAGTGCTGCAAAATTCTTTTCGCGAAAATTACCGGGCTCTAGTCATTGCTAGAGACGGGAAAAATTCGTGGGTTCACTGACCTGTTGGCTAGTCTCCAAGAATATATGTGCACTCACGCAAACAGCAGCTGTTCATTAGCTGCTCGCTGGCACGGTGATATGGATCTGCATTGAGTTTAATTTTTATTATTGGCTCAGCGATTTATACGAGGTGTCAAATAAGTCGAGGACCAATTATGAAAGTGACGTGACCTAACAAATTGTGGAATTCTAGCTTGTTGCTAAAAGAAAACGCGAATTTTTCAGGTCTCTAGTCTTTGCCAATCACCTCATGCCGTAGAACACTTTGCGGCTCCCCACTGCGTACAATGTAAACAGAGGCACGAGTATTTCACGTATTTACTCCAGCTTATGTTAAACGATACGACACATAATATACTGCCATTTCTGAGATAATGTGACAACTGATTTGATACACCTCTGACGACACACTAATTAAAGAATTTGTAATATTTACAAAGATTTTCTTTGTAAAATCATTTGTTTATGAACTTACAAGAGTAAACTATGTAATACTACAAAGCAATTCTTTGTACTTATACAGGATGTTGCAAAATTCCATGTCAATATTCTAGGGAAACAAAAAGTGTTATATGAACATAGGTCCAAAACGCACCGTTTCAGCGGTACAGTTGGCATACATGACGTATGGTTGATAGCGCGCTGGCAGGATCATATTGCTGTGTCACAGTTGTTCCTACTATCTGTGTGTTAGTGGCGTAGTGTGTGGCATAGTAACATGTTATGTACTGCTGTAATGATGCCCCACAGCAACATTATCCTACCCGCGCGCTATCAACCATACGTCTTGTATTGCCAACTGTAGCGCAGAAACGGTGCGTTTTTGGACCTAAGTATATATAAAAATTTTTGATCCTCTACACGTGAGGAATGTTTCCCTAGAATATTGACATGGAATTTTGCAGCAACCTGAATATCGACAGATACTGCACTGTAATTTTTTTTGTAAAGTACTACAAGGCACATCTTTGTAGTTGTACAAACTTTTTTGTAAATGTTGTAAAATTACCTTGTAAAATTATTAGTATATAATGTTAAAAGGATTTTGTTTGCAAAAAAACTTTTAAAAAATGTGTAGTCTACCAAACTCACATGTTCACCGGAAATTACTTATGCAAAGATCACAACTTCTGGAAAAAAATTTTCTGGACTAAAGTGAATGTTTATATTAATTGCGTGCTTTAAAATAATTAATTACTTGTGAACTGTACATAGAATGTATACAAATAAATAAACACTAAGCAACAAAGAAATCACAGTGGTCTAGGGGTAAGATGAGTGGAAGCTAAGCGCGAGGAGATTGACGCAAAACTTAGTACTTCCAAATTGTTTTAATTTTCAAAAATATTTCATGTAAACTTTCTTTATTCAGAAGTTATTTCATAAATAAATCCAGTGTTATTTATGCAATGCAATAAGCATTTAAATTTATTTTTTTCCTTATTGAAAGTACAACAACAAAACTATTCCTTGTAATATTTCAAACGTAAATTTTTATTTTATTATGAGGACAACCATTATAGTTTTACAAGGGATTTATTTGGCAACCGGGTTTCCAAATATTTTCTTTGTAAAAGTACAAATTCTTTTTACAGTGCAGAAAGCAAGTAATAAATAGTAACAGGAAAAATTCACAGGTTCGCTGACCAGAACACAGTAAAAAATTGTACATTTACAAAGAAATTTTTGTAACGTAATATCAGAACATTATCAGTCAGATAATGAAAGTTAGATGTCAGAAACCTTTTAAAGTGGTTACAAATATCGTAAACAACTTTGGGAACTAGTAAAATAATGCTAACGGGCAGATTTTTCGAATTGAAACAAAATAAACCTTTCACATTTTACAAAACATTTCGTACTTTCACAAAAAGAAATTTTTTGGAAACTAGTTTCCAAAAAAAAATGTTCGTAACAATACAAGCAATTATTGTAAAATGAACCAGATGTTAGCTGTAAATATACAAAATTTGTTTGTAGATTAACAGAAATGTTTGTAAATATACAAAGAAATTTGTAAATGTACAAGATTTTTGTAAATTTTACAAAATATTTTCGCAGTGTTACAAAAAACTTATTGGAAACTGGTTCCCAAAAAACCTTTTTGTAAAAGTACAAATTTTGATTTACTGTGTACATTAGCTTCCAAAAGCCAAGAAAATTACGACAATGGCCGCGAAAGCCTGCAATCTTTTTTTAGCCTCCAAGAATATGACTCAACTCAAGAAGACAATATTTGTTTATTAGCTGCTCGATGAAAACAATTTTACCACGTGATCAAACCTGCATTTCATTGCTTCTCTATTATTGGTCAGAGCCGTCCAGATAAGGCAAGGTACAAGTGCGATAATGACACGAAGTTACAATTGTTTGAAATCCACCTTGTGCCCTAAAGAAAACGCAAATTTTTTATGTACCTTATATTAAAAAAAAATTAGAGCAATAATTCGTGACGTTAACACATATTACATAATTACTAGCACGGTTAGAAGCAAATGGATATTCGACTTTGGCTGGTGAGTGTGTAGTACGTACAAGTCTTTACTCCTGCCAGAAGAATACGCAAAACATTCGTGCTTCTAAGCATAAATAACTTCCTAAAACTCACACACTACATGAAACAGTTACCAAACCTAAACTTGTCAATATAGGAAATGTTAAACATTTTTACCATATCGGAAATTTTTGTGAAAAAAAAAATTATGCACAAATTTGTATCCGTCACTTGCGTGCACATTTGAAGCTCTGCTTCATGGTCACTGATTGGAAGTTTTTAACTCTTGGGGTTCTACCCGCCAATCACAGACGACTTCAGTAACCATATCTTGAATGGCCCAGTCAAATTAAAGATGTCTCTGCGCTACTACAAACTGCGAACAATCATAAATTAGAGCTGCAGATGTGCGCGTCAGATATTAAAATAAGCTGGTGAACATTTTACAGGAAATTTCGGTCCCTAAATATAACTATACGAGACTGGTAATGTAAATGACATATTTGACTGTTTTCTAAAACATAACGAGATGCAGCCATTGGTAAATTGAAAAAAAAAAAAATTAAATTTTATACAGTGTAACAAACTTCTTTAAAAAAAAAAACGAGTACATAAAAACATTGTTGAAAACTGTACTATATATATATATATATATATATATATATATATATATATATATATATATATATAGCCAATAAGGAGAACTGTACATGCATACAAAGTCATTATTTTGTGAACTTTGGAGTCAAGTTTTTTTTTTTTAAGTACGATATTTTACAGTGCGAATAACAGTTACTAGAGTCATTGATTTTAGTGAAATAAATTTAAAACCAACTTGTGTCTTACTTGCACATCTGTAGTTCTGCTTCTTAGTTATTCGCACAGTGTATTTCTAGAACTCACGATTTTTCGCAAAAAGAATTCTGCAACAGTTTGTTTCAATGCCTTATGTGCACACATGAACATCTGTTTCATGGTTACTGGCAGAATTTATTATTGCTAGAGACATGCGAAATTCGCGTTATTTTCTGACAGCTGACAGACTCCACGTGAGTAGGCCCTACTGTATAGGCTCGTCCTACGTCTCACGCCGGCCGATATTGTCGTGACTTGCCGCGGAGAATGCTTCCACAGTAGAGAGGTCAATCTCTGTAAAGATGTATCACACGTAAAGGACAACACATCAAAGTCCGTGGCCAATTGAATTACAGATTATGCTCTGTTATGTATAGGCCAGCGATGTTTATTCTGATACCAAATGATAACACGAATTTAGCATGTCTCTAAATTGCACAGACGTGGCTCTTTTGACTGAGCCAATAGAAACAAGGTTACTGCGACACCACACGTATTTTATTCGGGAGTAAAACCCCGAGATGCTGAGAGATAAAAATATCGAATCACTGATCATTGAACAGAGCTGAAAATATGTACATAAGGCTATGGAACAAGCAGGTGCAATTATTTTTAACAATATGTGCCTGTATCAATTTTTAAATATAAGTTAGTTAACATTTTTGAAAAGTGGCACACAGCAAAATTCGTTTACAAATTTATTGAGTCACGCTAAGTTTGTGTAGTTTTAGTTGGCTGGATTTTGTGACATGCCTTTTAACAAATACATCAGTGGTTTCATTTTCCTGAGAACACGGCACATGTACAAACCAATTACTTGGCCCAAGTAGCACTTATTAACTGCATACTGGGTGACTTATTATCGTCACAGCAACAATTTTGTGCATTTTTTTGTAAACAGTGCATTGCAGTCGCTTGCAGCTCACAAACTTTTACTTCTTACGATGGCTTTCTCTAACAGACAACACGAAACTTTCACAAAAATCTAGCGGCAAAGTAAATTTATGCATTAAGAATTTGGCCACTCTTTTTACTTTCCTGGAAGGAAGAGGTTTGAATCGTAATAAAACTACAAACATTTTTTTGGTATTTTGTCAACTCTCTCCGTAGTTACTTGGCCTAAGAACGTTCATACATTTTGTATTTTTGATGAAGTATCTTCGCCGAAATTGTGTGATTTAGTTCATGAAGTTGGAGGATTTATTTTTGCAGGAATTGTTTGAACCGAAATTACTAGCAAACAATTATGTGAATACAATGTGTAACTGAGGATTTCTGTTTTAAAAAAAATGATAGTCGTAGTAACATTATGACGCTTTTTTTTATCTGACGGCAACAGGGCAATTGGTTCAAGTTTCTCAAGGATGAGTTTCATAAACAGTGTGCCAGTCATAAAAGTAAAGCTCATGTATAGGAGTTGACAATCTTACGTCTCCTCAGAAGAACTCTCAAAATTTCCGGGTCTCTAGTTATGTTCAAATGTAGGGACATATAAAGTTCGCGTCATGGTATAGTAGCAGACTAGGCTGCAAGTTGCTATACTTTCTATCAATGTATGCCGTTGGCCCACAATGATGTGGCCACCTAGCTGTAGAGATCGATTCTGACCACTAACTGAGAATTAAAAGGTAGAGTATCCAATCTCTCGCATAATCATTTACACACGTAACAGATATCACGTAGAAGCTTGATATCAACGGACTTACAAATTGTTCTCAGGTACATACGCAGCAGTGCGATCTAGTCAGTCCCAAAGTAATGACGGTAACTTGGCACGTTCTCCTCTATCCATGTGTTCCTATCGACAATTTAAAAAAAAACGCTTCCTAAAATATTTAGGAAGTAATTAACCTAAACGTAGTTATGGGGCAGTTACCATACTTCATCCTTGTAAATATGCAAACATTTACAACTGTTAGAAGTCAGGTAACTTAAGTATGCATTTGACTGTTTTATAAAGAAGTTCAGGAGTGCTGCAATGGATGTATGGGAAACAATTCTGCCATACCTACTTCCATAGCGCTCCTATACGCACATGTGGCAAATTTACAAACTATTTTTTAGAGTGGACCTATAGTGGAAAGACAAATTGACGTAAAGGGAAGCAAATAGCAAGGGCATCATGCTAGCCTAAGTGAATAACCATCCTATGGAGAAAGGTTGCAAGAGAAACCTGGACAGACGAAACATTGGGAAGCCCGTGGGTTGAAGATCAATGAATACGGTTGGTGAAACCTCAGTAATAAAGAAGGGGAAGCGAGTTTAGTTGAAGAGGGACAGGTTTTAACTGAATACTAAAGGGGCCATGGAGGTGTTATTCGGTAATTAAGTTAATATATAGAGATGGTGAAATTTCGCGAATTCAATGACCTGCATGTTAGAATCAAATATCCTATGCATACTCAAGCCCTGTCTATTCGTTGATTGTCTGCTGTTCCACTAAGTAGCAGCTAGTGGACAAATGGTCGGGACTTGAGTATGCGTAGGATGTTTGATTCTAACATGCAGGTCATTGAATTCGCGAAATGTCACCATCTCTATTAATATAGCCTACAATTTCATTTTCCTTGCTCGTGAAAAAAGACTACACAATAATTCGTGTATTTCAGTTTTTATTTCTTAATATTTGCTTGTGATATCTTCGCCCAGTTCATAGTTGTCATCCTATTGAAAAGTGTTATTTTTAGCACTTATATTGAGGTGGCCATGTGGTTGGATATATCTTGCACGTCGAAAGCCTTGAAGTGCTGATGCAGTAAGGACGATACTATACACGCAACACGCCTCAGCCTTGCCTCTAGACTTAAGTTAATAAACTGGCGTGTAGGGTTATTGCTGACAATTCGCCTTTATGAGACATTCACTGGTGACCCTGATAGTTTATGACGTAATAACGATGATAAAGATGTACCGTAAGTCCCTGTACCAAGCAATTCTGCAACAAGATTTTCATACCTAAACAGGACCGCAAAAACACCAATTTTCGCCGTTTTCTGCCGCTAGAAGATATTCTTTAATTAGTGATTAGTAATGAACCTGAAATGGGTATGCCCTATACAAACATGTAACGTTATTTCAATGTTACTACTAAGCATAGATCAATTATGCACTCGCTGGTCAGGCGCCACCTTAAGATTAGGTTTGTAGTATACAAAGCCCTCTGCTTTTGTTTAGCTCTTGTGTAATTCAATTAGCATTTTTTTTTAAGATACATCCAAGAGAAGATATATACTAACTGAGTTAATGTCATATTCGCGAGTCGACTTTCTTATTAGTCTACCATAACATCAATCTTTCTTCAACATCGCATTTTGTGATGCTCTACACTTAAGACTTATTTTATCAAATTGTTCCAAATTTAGTTTTGTAGAGCATAATGTTGCTGAACAAAGAGTGATTAACTTCTTTATAATCCTCAGAACTTCATGTTCACATAGAGATTATTTTTAAGTGTGTAGGTACGAGAAAGGATTAATAATATCAGCATCAATACTCAAAGATAAATACGTATGCATATATGCTGATGACGTCCTTTGGAGGTTAATTCTAAGTGACAAGAATAAACGGCGTACTTAAGGCTTCGAGATAAATAATGTAGCGTACATAGAATCATGAGTTGCAAATTAAGTCCTTAACTGACAATTTCAAATTTGTAATACAATTTATAAAAACTGAAAAAAAAAACCGTGTAATAGTCGTATTATATTAATGTTTCTATCTTTTGGAAAAATGTTTAAGCATTTTGTTTTTCAGTCATGAGAATATTATGACGAGTCTCTCACAGACATAAACATACTCAGGAAAGTAGTAGTGTAGGCTTTACATTCCTATACTGTGAGATAAAATTATATAGTGTTTGGTTAGATGTAAGTCGATATAAGCCTGGTTAATTTGCAATTATATTTTAATACTCGTGTTAGATTAAGCTACGAAAAACGTTTCGTTTAAAGTGATATGTTATTTTTTGTAGACGGGAATCTTAATTTTATCAATGGCCTCCATAATAGTTCTCGTTTTAAAAATTAATGGGCATTCTTCAAACATTCTGTTTGGCTGCAAGTGCTTCCAGCAATCAATAAATAACAAAGGTCTAGTTTTCGACGTTGTAAAATTCATTACATAATTGAAATGTTTCAGGCGAAAATTCTCGTGCCAAAACAATAGGGCATATATTAAAAACGGCAAATCTTACGCAAAAATTAGATTAACAAGGTAATTTGAATTCCGCAGAAAACTAAATTATTAAGACTATATAAAATATTATTTGGTAGCATCATTCCTATTTTCATTAACTCAGCTAAATTTTATGTCAGTATACCAAAGTAGTATTTTATTTTATAGTATTACGTATTATATACGGACCGGTTATCAGTGAGAAGACAAAATCGTTAAACCAACAAATCATAATCAGTCGATGTGTTCCAGATACGAACCGGATAGTTCTACAGTCTAACGAAATACCTGCACGCTCTACTCGTGACGTAGTGTTGCCAAGTTTCTATTTAACATTTGTGTTGCTAGACCAGCTGATTATTGGTGAAAGTAATTTTGTACCAATTTGTTTCAATAATGCCTAGAGATGGTGGTTTATCGCGGGAAAACATGACTTTTTGCTGGGTTTCAACGCACTTTCAATCTCCTAGAAGATAACTGGATTTCACTTGTATGTGAAGCTGTTGCCATATTTGGCTAAGCCAGTCAGAATCCTGCTATTTTAATATTTTTTACCTGTTATTGGTCTGCAGACAGATAATTTCTCAGACGTACATCACCCGATCATACGTGTTGCAATAAACTATACATAGTTTTCAAGGGTATGCTGACACAAAATATTTTCGCGATGTACCATCATTAGGGCCCTGAAAAATTCGCGTTTTCTTTCCGACACAAGCTAGAATTCCAGCAACAGTACGTTCGTATAATTGGCCCGTGACTTATTTGACATATTCTGGTTGTCGCTGAGCCAATAACAAAAATATAACTACACTGAAAAAAGTCTTGTGTTGTGATAACAGTAATAATGTTGCCGTAACATTAATTTTTGGTTAAATATCAACCATCATTAACTACTGTTGCTGTAATTGTAAGTTATAGTTGTTCTGGTAATGTAACATCAAAGTTAATTTACCTAGTAACAATATAAATTTCTTTCAAAATTACATTACATATTACTGTACTGTCAACATTAACACGCCCTTAATGTTGTGACAAAACCAAATTGTGTTAGAGTAACTTTAAAGTTAACATTAAGGGCTAATGATGGAAATAAATTAACAGAAAACTTGTGTTGCGAATACATTAAGTTGTATTGACTTTAAATTATTCCTAAAAATTCCAAAATTAACTATTGTTGTTGGTAATGCTATTGGCATTGCAGTAACATGCATTAATGTTATACATACATT
>PNEQ01002528.1:17667-40174 GCA_003012365.1 Medauroidea extradentata
ATATATATATATATATATATATATATATATATATATATATATATATATATATATATATATATATACACATATATGTACTTATAGACACACACAGGCTGTCCAGAAACGAACGCAGAATAGGCACACCACGCGAATCCTTGGCTAAATAGTAGACAAAAATGTTAGTGGCATTGCCTACAAGCACAGCTTCCGTTTGGCACATGCACATGCTTCGCCATCGTGTCTGTAAACCTTATACTCTAAACTTGAATCAGGGAGAAATGAACCACTTCGGTGAAATTCCAGTCGTTATGGTTTAAAATTAGCACCTGACGTAGCTGAAATAGTTTTGTCTGTTTCAGTGAATAAATAACACTGATTTGAAAGTTATTTCCACTCATTATCAGCGAATGTCGCCTTCCTGACACCTGACTTGCAGCGAATTCTACGGGTTCTTCATCAGTCAGGAACCGACTGTTAACTGGAATCTCAGGGATTAAGGGTGTTCAAATGCGATAAAATCACAATTTTAAATCTTTATTAAGTAGTGTTAGTTTTGTAGACAATACTTGTGAGTACAGTTTCCTCTTACAAAACAATTTTAGCTCTCATAGATTTCTCATAACGGTGCGTCAAAGTCAAAATTTGCTTGTTCTGCTGCCATGCAAATAGTGAAAACCAACTGACCTACCTGAATAAAAAAAATTCACAGTGGTATTACTTCCCATGAGCTATGCAATAAAGTATTAAAATGGCCATAACATAATTTTTTGAATTTTTTTTTTTTAAATCGCAAAATTACTGGGGATAAAATTGAACATTCAGACATTTTTTAAAATACAAAAGTAGTTCACGGGATTTTTAAAAAATGTTTTGCAAAATATGAATTCAACAAGTCATTGCGAGAAAACTATTAGAGATAAAAAAAATTCTTGAGAGACAAATTTAGTCACAGTTTGTGTATAAAATAAGAAAAAAATATGTGGTACAAATAAAAAATTTAAAAAATGGTGATGAAAATTGGTAGCTCGCGCCCTTAACATTTCACTGATTGTAACCACTGATTCGAGTATACGAGTGTAGGCTGCTGCAAGATGAACATGCGAAATTCACTTGTACTTCTTCTGTAGAAGAGCCGAGGATGCTGACGTAGAGGTGTTGGACGATTGTTGCAGACACTAGGGAGACGGCCTTCGTGAACGCCATCACGGCGGCGGGCGTGGTGTACGCTGTGACGAGGGCCTGCACCATGGGCGACCTCGTCGAGTGCAGCTGCGACAAGAACGTCAAAGGTAAGACATACAGCATGTCCTTCAGCTCAGAGGAAACCCTCGAGAATATTCGGTCATTTTAGAAACAACACCCGTCATAGATATTGCAAATTTCGTGTTAATATCTGTAGAGACACTGGAAAATCGCGAAAATATTTAACATAGTCTCCAATAAACTGTAATATCTCAATCGTGACACGTGTGAACAGTTTTCTGGCAAATCAAACAGGTTTTGTGTTAAAACTGTACAGTTAAAGAGAGACACAGTGTTTCACATAAACTATAGCTAGGGACCCCTAATTTTAGCGAAAAGAATTTAACCCCAATGTGATTCAGTGACTTACGTGCACATCTGCAGTTCAGCTTCATAATCAGTGATTGGATGTCTTAGCTCTGACGTGTCTTGGGGTTTTACTGGCAAATCACAGACTTGTGAAGTTGTAGTAACGTTATTGTGATTGGCAAAGTCAAATGAGAGACATCGCTTCACAAAACACACCATGAAGTAGAAATGCAAATGTGCACGTAAGTCACTGAAACAAATTGGGGCAAATTTATTTTCACGAAAATCAGGGGTTCATAACGATAGCCAATATAGGTGCAAAACTTTCAGTATTATACATAGCATGTTGGAACCTAGCAAACAGTAAACTTTTCCCGCGATTTACCAGTGTCTCTAGATAAAACAGACTGGACTCTATGTTACATTGTACTCATCTGATTTATGATTGACTTTTTCAACCAGTGATGCAAGATCAACCACTATGTTGTAATGACCACTATCTTGTAATGCGGGCACACAAATATATGAACTCGCAGAGCCAAAGTATAGGGTGAATATCGGCCAGTGAGTTCTATCCTGTCGTCAAATAATAACACGAATATAGCATGACTCTAGTCATGGAATGTAAAACTTAGCCAAACGAAAAAAAAAAAAATTTTACTTGCCAGTTACATGGTGGATTTCCTCAGTTAAATGTGAACACACTATTAATAAAAAAAGAGCACGTAAATAGTGACCTAGCACACGGTGATAAATTAGTGTAATTTGTGTACGATTGTAATTGCGAGTACGGGGACATGTTGGAGTTTCAGTACTGAGTTCTGGAACTCACGAATAATGACAAAAGAACGTTGGGTAGATGCGCGAGTATTTCTTGTATTGATTCTAGATCAGACTCAACATCAAGAACACTTACTGCACAGTCACTTCTGTGATAAGACGATAGCTGTATTGACATAGTTTTGACGACCGCAAGCTAGTAATAAATAAAACCACGAAATTTTCTCGAAAAGAATTTTGCCCCAATTTGTTTCAGTGCCTTACGTGCACATAAGCAGTTCTGCTTAATAGGCATTGATAGGATGTTTTAACACTCGTGTATCTTGGGGTTCTACCCACAAATCACAGACGTGTCATAATGCAGTAACTTTTACTGTGATTGACACAGTCAAATGGGATAGGTCACTTCACAAAGACACACTGCCAATAACCACAAAGATTAGCTGTAGATGTGCATGTGAGGCACTGAAAAAAACAGGGGCAGAATTCTCTTCGTGAAAAGTTCGTGCCCCTAGTAATAAATAAGGAAATAATATGTGGGGATCACACGGGCTACCGGCTTGTACAGCTAGAAGCCAATGAGTATTTGACTTTCGCCAGTGGTTTTATACGGCTGAGAAATTTAGGCAGATGCCAGATGAAGACGAAAAATCAGTGGCGTCCCGTGGAGTGTTCAAAGGTGTGCGGTGACCAGCAGTGACTATACGCAACACTGAGTTGTATGAGGAAACATTTGACTTGTATGATCAGGAACACTCCACAGCCAATAGCGTACAAGAGGCAAGGTAGGAATTATCCTATAATAAATACACCTTGGTCTCTGCAACAACACAACTGCTCAAAGCGTATAGTCGCTGCACGCCTTGGAACACAGCCACGCTACGCCACAGCTCAAAATAATCGAACCTTTATGGACATGTATGTGCCATGGTAACCTATGAAACAGTTATCTTTCCCGCTATAAATTACTCTCTCTTTCACACTCTCTCTATCTCGTCTCTCTGCCCAACACTGGAGTCACTTGTCCTTCGCGTAAAAAAATTTCGAGCAAACTAGATTTCAATAACAAACACACACACAGCTGCAGCTCTCTTTTGGAAATTGGTCGCATGTCTTCGTGAAAAGGTGTTTGTCGTTACACTCGTTCAATTAGAATAAGTTAACTACGACAACAAAGGCTCGTGATTCGCAGGTAGTCCTCTCAACATGTGAAAAAACTGTAATCTTAGAGTCACTTAAGGTTGACGTGAGGTAACGTATTTCGATGTACAACAAGACATGCATATTTAACGGAGATATTGGGTACTCCAACACATTACGCCCTGTTTCAAATAGCTTCAGTAAAATTTGACAGCTCTGAGAGTAGTTGTTTTGAAGATGTTTGAATGTCGTAGATACTTTGGTCTTGAAATGAACGTGAGGTGTACACTCTTCCGCACGTCCTGTAAATTTTACTTTGTTTTGTGACAACCTCAATATGTAAGGCTAAAATTATATACCAACAGTAAAAGTAAAATTTTGTATGTTAGAGTAGAAAAAGTAGGTACATTTTAAGAGCATAAATATTATCTGGCATTGAATTAAACCTCTGCGAAACATAGGAGCGTTTTAAGTGGTCAAAATCCATTTTCTGTTTATTCAGTATAATTTATACTTTATCTAGTACTACTGTGAAATCAATGTAAATAATTAGCAACATCACGTTAAAGAAATATGTATAACTGGTAATTAAAATGTTTAATACTCTAGAAAACTAATTTCAAAACTACTCACTATTACCATGTAAATCTGCATCTTACTGTATACCAATAGACGATTAAGAAGATTCATGGAAATTCATTACAAAGTTTTGCACATAGTTTTATTTTAAATTTCATAATACAGTTTTAACCAAAACAAACAAAATTTTTTTATCTGATTGAAGGCGAACTGATTAACCATTCCATAAGAAATGTGTTAATGCATTGCTATGGGAACAAGGAATAACTGAGTCAGTGTATACTATTATAATTAATAAAATGTATGACTGTGACATTTTTATAGCTCAAAATTCAATGCTCATAATTATGTTAAAAACCTAAGAAACAATTATTTTTGGTTGATGTAGTTTTATCACATTTACTTCTATGTCAAATCATAAAACATAGAACATTTCTTACAATTCGGAAAAATAGGGGCACGAAGTAAAGAAGTTCAAGCGGCCAGAACTATTTCAACGTGTTATATCTGAAGAATTACTCACGGAACTCGTATGAAACTACTCTAGAAATATGCACTGGATTTTACTTAAAACTTTCCACCAATAAAAAGATGGGGTCACAACTGAAAGTGTCAGTCAGGCGAGTGTTCTACGATACCGCTCCACGCCGTTTCAGTGCCTTGCGGTAGAGGCGATACCGCACCAGATCAGTCAGTCAACATCGCCCTTGGTGTCATTCTTTGCTCACACAAACACACGGACCACCAGGCGCATTAATATTTTACCATACAACTCTGGAACCTGCTAATTGCCACACAGAACCGTCAGATATTTATTGAAGATATATGTCTATCATTGAAGTATATATGTTGAACAGTGAAAGGGAAGGTGACCCCTAGTTTTGAGGGCTGCTGGTTGCAGGTCGAGGACGTCTAGGGGTGTTGTCCCCCGACCACGCGGCAGCGCCCTCTGGGGCGGCGCCCGGAGACTGGGAGTGGGGCGGCTGCGGGGACAACGTCAACTTCGGGTACCGCAAGTCCAAGGACTTCATGGACGCTCCGTACCGCCGCAATAGCGACATCAAGACGCAGGTGCGGCGACACAATAACGACGCCGGTCGGCTGGTGAGTAGCTGAACCTTCTTCCTCTCCGTCATAACTAGGGACCCCTGATTTTCGCGAAAAACATGTCTGCATCAACCAGTTTCAATGACTTAGTTCCAACTCTACAGTTCTGCTTCTTTGTGTAATGACGTTTCCCATGTGACCCTACCAGTCAGATTAAGGTTGCTGCGAATAACACACATACGTGATTGGCAGTAAAACGTCGAGACACGTGAGAGTTATATTCAGCCAATCACTGATCATGAAGAAGAGCCGCAGATGTGCACACGAGACACTGGAGCAAACGGATGCAGAAATATTTTCATCGAAAACATGGGTCCCTAGTTATAACCATGTGAGACTGAAAAAATAAATGTTTTTGCAGGTTGCCGTGAAAATATTTCCTTTAAGAGCATGGTCTACATCAATATCCAACGTCATATTTTTGTATTTCTACCAGAAAATTTTTTCTTATTTATACATAAACTCTAACTTAATATTTCTCTTATGATTTTTTTTATTTCTCGTGGTTTTTGCGTAGTGACATGTAGACATCAAAATTTGCATTTTACTGTTTTATGTACGCCTTTTAAAGCAACTGACATATAAAAAATTATATTGTATAACGATGTTGTAGGCCGCAAGGTCTCTTATATAAAATGTTAAAGTCTTTTAGTATTTAAAAATATATTAAATTTGAAATGAAAATTTAAAAATCCAAGATTTTTTTTAAAAACGCACAAAAAATATCATCAGTTGGTTTTAGTGGCGTACATAAAATCGTAAAACGCAAATTTTCACGTTTACGAAACATTACTCAAAACCTATGATGAATGTGATATTTTCGTACAAGCAGAATTTATTCTCAGTTCATGTTTGAGATAAGAAAACATATCTGGTACAGATATAGAAATAATAATATGGTGATGAAAATGTACGTATACCTCGCCCTTAAGAAAAATCTCGCCTAGCACTTGAATGGTGATGCAAAAGGACGTCCAAATTCTGGCAGCAGACAAGACTGCAAGCTACTCTACACTCTCTCGATAACTTCTATTGGTCATAGTGTCAAGGCATGTCGCGCAAATATCCCTTCTGACCGATAACTGGAAGATACATATAAAATGGCCGGTCTCTAGAGGCAGTGATTTTTGGTGAAAAGAATTTTGCAAGAATTACGTTTCAACGCTTTATGTGAACATCTGTAGTTCTACTTCATGGTCAATGATTGGATGTATTTAACTCTCAGTGTCTCATGGTTCTACCAGTAAATCACATATGTATGGTGTCGCAGTAATCTAGTTCTGACTGGCACAGTCAAAAGACTGAAGCCTCTGCACTAATACATTCAGCCAAAAATATTATTGAAACCGATTGTCGCAAAATTCTTTGCACCAAAATCACTGTTTTGAAAAGCATGTACACTCACAGCGGCTCGTGGCCAACGAACTCTCAGATTGTGCTCAGTTGTGTGAATATTGCATTTATTTGGTGATGTCTTGTCACGCGTGTTATTTTTATGCTGAATTGCTCAATTAGTCCCAGTATCTCTGTCCTTAAACTATGCTTTCACGTTTTTTAAACTATGAGACTCCTATCAGAAACATGTTCTGTAGGCACCTCGAAATTGCAAATAAAAAACTGTATCAAAATGAAGGTTTTCAAGCCTTTGTAAAGGGTGATGTGAGATGTGGGTATGAGCGCTGAAATGAAGGGGCGGAGAAAACTCTAGATCACCGAAAAAAAAACCCTCCAACCAACAGCACCGTACGGCAGGAATCCCACAGGTCTACCTATTTAGCCCGGATCATTTTGAAAGGAAGCGGGAGTCATATATGTGATTCCACGCGAAAGTCTGAGTCAATCAATCCATTGTCCCCATAATTGAGCACCTTAGCCAAGTTTCCCACATCAAAAAATCCGGGTCGTACAATCGAGCCCGGATCTCTTTGGTGGGATCCTAGATCTAACATCCTCTTGCGTTACTTACCGTATACCTGCCTACCTTCCCCGCTACTTGGCTCTCCTAAAACGCCTGCATTTCTACTTACCTCTTTCTCTCTGCCTACCAGCTTGCTTGTCTTTATACATACTATAGGCTACCCGTCTGCCTGCACATATATTTTTACCTTTCTCTCTACCCTAATTACCTTCCTACCTGCATTATTGCGTACATACCGTTCTACCTACCTCCTAAATGCCTACGCGTGTACTTGCCTTCCGCCTAAATAGCAACATATCTTGTAACCTGCCTACAAGAGACGGGGTTGGTGCACTCGCCTCCCACCAAGGTGATCCGGCGTCAATTTCCTGCGAGGTTGGTCCGCGGGTTCTCGCATGTCGGAGTCGTGCCGAACGATGCCGCTGATCTGCCGTTTTTCCTCGCGAAAATCCCGCCCCCTCATTTCGGCGTTGCTTCATACTCACGTCATGTCACCGGCGTTTAAGAGCTTTATCTAGGAACCTACTATTTCGTGTTTCTATTTGGTAATAGACAGACAGAACTTCACTAGTCTGTACATATCAGAGTACAATCAGTTATTTAGTTGGCCACGAAAATTTATGTGTTGACACATTCGTGTGTGGCCTCTTTGCAGAATATTGGGCCACAGTGTCATGGAAGCATTCTCCGCGGCAAGCCACGACACTGTCGTCCAATGGGAGACGTTGAACGAGCCTGTAGCAATATTTGCAGTTTAGTGTGTTGTCAGAAGATGACTTGAATTTGTGCATGACTCTACAAAGTACTAACCAAAATCTCTTCAATCAATTTAACTTGTTCAACTTCATATAACTGCCTACGTACGTAACAGTCTGCTTATCTACAAGCATGCCTACCGGCTTTCTTCCCTGCCTACCTGCCTTCCTACTTGCTCAAGGCTCGGTTTCAGTCGCCATATTGTATTTTATTATTTTTCCCTTTTTTGGCATTTTAAGAAGAAAAATGTTAAATATGCGATTATACCTCAAATTATATTTACATTTCGCTGTAATACAGACCTTGCGATTTATCTGCTAACATATAATTACGCCGCAGTGTGTGTGGTAAATTTTTCTATATTCTTAATTTGCCCGACAAATTGTGACCAACTATACATTACTAGCCCTGTTGCCATGCTTGTATTGTAATTCAAGGTAAATAGAATTTGCGGTATAGTCGCCGATTTAACATTTTTCTTCTCAGGATTCCAAAAAAATGCAAAAAATAATAAAATTCAATATGGCGACTGAAACCGAGCCTTAATTACTTTCATGCCTACGTTTCTACATAATACACTTCCTGTCTGCTTACCAACCATCAGCCATATCTGACTTGCATGTACGTTTGCCTACCTACCTACAAACTTACCTGTAGGTCGTTCGGGATAAAGCGTTCACTATAATTTTAACGTTCGGAAAAATATGACCAGCCATTTCTGCATATAATTCAACTTAAACTACATTTGCTATAGGCCCTACTGCTTGTATGGTTGATAAAAAAATTACGCAATACAGTTCCGTGAATTTTCACATTTAAATTTAAGGACGTTGGACCCGTAAAAAATTCAAAATTTTATGTGCGTGCCAAAAACTGGTCAATTTTTACACTGATGACATGTCATTTCCCCAAATAAAAAAAATTAGGTCGCATAGTTTTAGCATAATCACCTATCAAAATCGCAAAATGGCATTTGCGATGTAGCCAAAATAATGAAAAATAATTAACTTGCAGAAACAAGATAATTTATATTAATTCTTAATTATGTGAGCTACTTCAAGACACTTTTGTGAACACAAAGCTATACGTTTTTTTGTATTTTAAAAAAATTGATGAAAATGAGTAAATTTTTGCATAACTTTAAATTTGGCCTACTACTGAAATTTTCAAAACTAACTTTTGTCAACCATGTCGTAAAATGCATTGATACACTGACTATCAGTTACTGTAATTTTGAATTTATAAGTTAATTACTTTTATTGATTTTGGCTACACCGCAATGGTCATTTTGTGACTTTTATGAGTGATTATGCAAAAACTACCAGGCCTATTTGGGGGGGGGGGGAATGACGTGTTTTCTGATGTGCAAAAGTTGAACAGTGTTTGGCACAAATATTAAAAAAATGAAATTTTACTTGTCCAACGCCCTTAACAATACTAAAACAAAGTCAACCGAAATCGACATAAATATATTTTCTATAATTAATATATTTTAACAATCTTTAGCTATTTATATTGACTGCACTCACTATCTTACAAGCGTAAATTTAGAGTGACGTTACTGTAGAGGTTATATATTTCTCGACGTCAGCCGGTGCGCGCGGAAAGATACGAATTGGCTGAAAATAGAACTTTAGCAGGGCTTTTTTGAGTGCTCACTTTATCCCGAATCGCCTATACCAACCTGTCTGCTTATCTACGTGTTGTTGAAGTTCTACTCACGATGTTGTACGGTGTTTGTGTGGCAGGCGGTGAAGAACCATATGCGCACCGAGTGTAAGTGCCACGGTCTGTCGGGCTCATGCACTCTGCGCACCTGCTGGCGGAAGATGCCGCCCTTCCGGGACGTGGGCAACCGCCTGAAGGAGCGGTTCGACGGCGCGGCCAAGGTGACCCCGGACAACGACGGGCACCGCTTCACGACGGAGGGCCCGACCATCAAGCCGCCGGGCCGCTGCGACCTCGTGTACCTGGAGGACTCGCCGGACTTCTGCCGGCCGAACCGCAAGACGGGTTCGCTGGGCACGCAGGGTCGGCGCTGCAACGCCACGTCGCCCGGCGTCGAGGGCTGCGACCTGCTGTGCTGCGGCCGAGGACACGACACTCGACACGTGACGGAGCGCGTCAACTGCCAGTGCCGCTTCCGCTGGTGCTGCGAGGTGACCTGTAGCACGTGCCTGGTGCGACGTGAGATCAACACGTGCCGCTGACCTCTGAACTCTCTCGTCGTCACATGCTCTCTCTCTCTCTCCGTCCACGCCCGCGAGACCGCCATCTTTCGTCTCCCGCGCTCGCTTCAGCATGCAGTGCATCTGCTAAGAGGGTGTGGTACATAAATAAACTACAATAGCCTGGTAACTGATCCAAGATTTCTGGAAGTCAATTTTTTTTAATTTATAGGGTAGACCTCCATTACATCGGAATAATAAGACTTCAAACTTCAATAGCAGAAACATGTTAAATATTTTAACCGTGGTCATATATTTGGTAGCCTACACTCGTCACTTATTGCCTGTTCGCTGTTGGTGACCTAGTAAACTCAGGGCGCAGATCCTGCCCAATTTTGTGAAGCCCTACTTCTTAAATCCTAGTGATATCAAATATTGAATTTAATAAGTGTGTTTCACGTCCTCATAACGGGCTATAACGGACTAAATTTCCTTGCTGGTTCACTTTCTTTCTTCGTATGGACGAAGCGTTATTTTTAACTGTTCCCCTGACTTTGGAATATCTCAAAGTAGCTTCGGAGCAATGTTTTGAAAATTGTCGGTTTCACTTGATGTTTCGAGAAATGGCTAATAGTGAAATCGGCTACTACTCGAATTTACTCATGTGCAACAGAGAAATATGCGGCGTAAAATATATTGAATGATTCTACAGTTTCAGTTCATGAAAAAAATTGATACATAGTCACTGGGTACGTAGCGTTGCTGATGTTCATGGCAGGTGAAATTTTCACTGTAAGCAAACCGAAGGATGTACTGTACCTAGTCTTTGTGGAAGTGTTTGATAAGCGATGAAAAGAGAACCATGTTTTTTGTGAAAAGTTGTCTGCACCAACTTACTTCAGTGCCTGCAGCTAATTTAACTATCACGTGTCTTGACGTTTTACTGCAAACCACGGGCGTGTGTTATTCGCAGTAACCCTATTCTGACTGGTAGGGTCAAATGAGAAATATATTTACACAAAGACAATAACAAAGTAGCAGAACTGTAGATGTAAGACTAAGACACTGAAACAAATTGTGCAGAAATATTTTCACGAAAATCATAAGTCCCTAACGATGAAGCTTTGCCTTTGTCATGCATCGAGATTTGTGTTCTACACACTGATAAAAAAAAGTACAGTTGTAGGTACCATACTTCTGTTAAAATAATAACAAAACAGTTTGGTTGTTGGTACTACTCTTGACAGTTCCGACAACAATCTGTTTTGTAGAAGAAACAAAGAGCCTTGTTGCTTTTACAAACCAGATGGTAACTTCTACAAAATATATTGTTGAAGGAACTGTTCAGTGTAGTACCGACAACCAAACTGTATTGTTGTCCCTATTTTAACAGAAGTATGCTACCCACAATTATGCTTTTTTTTAAGTGCATGCATGCTCCACCAGATATCATATATTAGACTTGTTATGGTTAGGTCCTGTTACAGGAATGCAACGTTGGAATTGTTTAACTCCGCTATCTTCCTGGTACTCACTTCATATAGGATAATTCACTAGCTACATTAATTAACACGCACATGTACACAAGTCTCGAAACTATAGGATATTACGTTTTGTGTTTTATCGTATTTATAGTATTTGTGTTACACAGGACAAGCCGTTAGCTCACCTTTCCAGTCGCTTCTTCATATTTTAGAACTTTGCTCCGACAGTATTCAGCTGTCCCCAAGCATCAGTAACTCAAATAATGGAAACGAATCCGTAACGTAAACAAATACCGAAGTATGAGCTTTATGCTTCTGCGTAACCTACGCTAATATACAACTTATCTTTGAGCAGCTATTTTTTTTGAAGTCGTGAATATATACAATATTAATTTATATTTTCAAGTTACAACGAGGGTAGCACAGCATTTCTTGTCCGTTTAATCCCTAAAAGTTGCTTGAACGTACTTGGAATATGTTGATGGATATTCGCTTGAAATTATTCAAAACAGCACTTTAGTAGATGTTATTCGATTTCATAAAAGTAACAAATGCAATTATTACATAAAGTTATCTTGATGTGATGATAGTGTTTCATGTATATGCCAGTATTCCATCTCCAGTCAATGAAGAATGTAGGAAATACGATTTATGCATGTCTTCGAGGATAGTGAGGTTTTTTTTTCATAAACCAACATTCAAAACCTCCACTGAAATCAGCTGGGGTTAACGAAGCCAGTATATAAAATAAGGCCATGCTTATCACGAAATTTATACAATTTACGAGCGGAGATTTTTGGCCTGAGAAAAGTTTTCACTGAGCGCTATTTATGACGCCATAATTTAATATATTCCGGTGCAATAAATTACAATATTTGCTAACGTAGTTTGTACAAAATCGGTTACAGGCTTTTCATGGTAAAGTGTGCTCATTTGAAGCACTAGAAATTTTTTTATTTGCAATCTGTATTTTAGTTTAAATACACTATAAATCAGAATTAGTGAACATTCACGTATTTGTTAGTGTTTTCTCTGATTCCGAATGAAGCAGTTTCAACAATTGAATCAGTGAGATTCTACTGGAAATACGGAGAATATATACTGATTTACTTTTGTAATGTTGGCACTATACATCGGGATTAGTAAATATTCACAGATTTGCCAGTAGTTTTTCACAGATACAATTACATGAAACTGCTGCATCTAGAATTTGTGAAAACAACTATCAAATCTGTGAATATTCAGTAGTTCTGATTTATGGTGTAGTACAAACAGTTTATCGATTTTACCGAACTCAAATTTCACCTTATTGTAATTGTAATTTCCGGAGCCAAAATATTTGTTTTGTTTTATCAACAATGCCTTCAAAATTACTCACTGAACTCCGAAAAGACTATACCGAAAATTTCTGTTTCAGATTTTTCTGTGATAACGTCCAAATTAACGGAAATTATAGTAGATATTGTTATAGTTTATTTATGTCCCACAGCCCCTTAAAAAAAAATTCGACGTCTCCACTGAAGAAACGATACGAATTTACACGAACTTGCAGGCATCGTTAAAAAAAAAGTTTATTGGTCACAACAAAATATTTCGTCATTATGGACATTACCAATTTTTTGTAATGATAAAACATTTGCTGCCTAAATAAAGTTGTACAGTAACTACAAACAAAATTTTGTAACCCCCACGAAAAATTTTGGTGAGGTCAATTTTGACAAAATATTTTGTGGCCACCACGAAGCAATTTTTTTTTCTGTGATGTTTACTCAGCGGGAAGTTTGAAGATGGCTACCGCATTCTTCGCTTTGCTTCTACCCTACGGCAACGGACTTACGGTGATGGTGTAAGCAGACTGTGATGCCACCCAATGATATTAGCCTACGTGTCAGACTTCTGTAAATCGGAGCGGTGATTTTCTCTATCCTTTATACTCATTAACACGTTTGTTTTTCTTAGGCTATAGAGGAAAGCATAGTAACATGCTTCACAAATGTGCCTTAAAAAGTGATACAGATACATAGTGACTCTTCTGCAGTGCCTAAAAATCTAGTCGCTTTCTCTGAATGAATAACTGAGCGTTGTTGCAAAACAGTTAAGGCATTATGATTCCGCACTCATTATTTTATGTTTGTGTAAATAATAAAAAATAATATTGTACTGTCTCTAAAATATTGTATATTTTTAAGTACTGAAATAAATTTTGCATCTCTGTTGAAATGATGGTTTGTATTTTTTATTATGAGATAAATTAAAGTCCAAACTGCAAATGTTTCAATTATATTTTGTATGTGAAGGTTTTTAGAAGTATTGAATGCATAATGGAGCTCCGCAACTTCTATTTAAATATTATTATGATAAATAGTAATAGTAAGTAAGCCTTCTCCCAAGCAGGAGTATGATCGCCAAGACTCAGAGTCCAACCCGTGATCGGCTCAAAACAAGACTGGGGCTTCATGCAGATCCCCTTTGTACCTGTGAAATATCATGCATCTGAGTTTCCACTCGAGCAAGTGACCACCTTCCAGGACTCCAGAACATATTCTCCAGGTCAATATTACTCGAGATCCACTACGCAGGACTCAGGGAGGACGTGCAATCTGTTCGTAGGTTTCACAGCAGGTTGGGACTTCCGTAATCAGTGTGTGTACTCGCATCTAATACAGCTTCCCTTCAAACACGACACTTCACAAGTATCTAACGTATTCCAAAACAATTTGACGTCACAAATACTGCGAGAAAATCTCTCAGCTATGAGAGAAGCCACTCATTTGTTAGAGAAATGCCTGATGAAAATGAAATGGCAAGAAACAATTGCTGAAGTGAGTATTTTGGGGATAATAAATTAAAAATAAAAACGTATTATTTTTAGCACACAGAACTGCAAGAAATTTATTGTAATGGTAGAGAAACACGAAGAACCACTAAATAGGTCTAGCGCGTGAAAAATGCTGTACACTCAAAATTCGAATCAATGGTTAGAATCAATGACATTTTAATCACTTAAATTCCAGTTAACAATCTGTTTCTGACTGGTGAACCTGTAGAATTTATTGAAAACCAGTTAACAGGGAGATGAAGTTCACTCACAAAAAGTGGAGAAAAAAAGATCAGGATAATTTAATCACTGAAATAACTATCGCATTTCATTAACTTCAGTTGCTCGTATTTAATCAAAACTTATGGAATTTCATCAAAGTGGTTAATTTCCCACTGATTCAAGTTTCGAGTGTAGCGAAACCGCTAACTTATTTACAACATGTTAGTCTACGAAAAAGAACGCTCAGTTGCAACTATTTTACTACAATTTTGTAAAAGCAACACTCTCGTTATAAACGTGATTTTGTGTCCGTTGAAAATGGCTTCAAACTGCTGTTTCTGACTGCTGCAACTACAAAAATACAACCAAGATTCGTAAAATACAACACTATGAGCATGCCTTAGATTTTAGTTCAAACTTTCCTCAAATACAACTATAGGATCTACGCTTACAGCCCCATAAAAAAACGAAAAAAAAAAAAACTGCACGTCACTTTGGCAAGAATCGTTCAAATATCACAAGCTGAACCATATCGCCCAATTGTATCCGCGTCTTAAATGCGGAAAATAACATCTGTATAGTAACCTGTGCCGGTGAGGGGTTATAGCAAGATCTACTGAGTTTTGGCGAAAATAATTCTGCCACAATATGTTTCAATGTCATAATTGCCTATCTACAGCTCTGTTTCATAGTAAGTGATTGGGTGTTTTTAACTCTCAGCGTATCGGTGTTATACACCCGCAAATGACAGACTTGTGGTGCTGCAGTCACCTAGTTCCTGTTGGCACAGTCAAATAATGTGCGACGTCTAATACATTCTGCTAATAATAACCTTGAAGCATAGCTGCATATGGAACAAATTGTTGACAAATTGTTTGCACCAAAAATAACTAGCTATAGTGATAGCTACAGAGGTGAGTATTGAACACCGCTGAAATCGTAGTACAAGGGGGGGGGGTGGAATGGGAGATCCCCGAAATAACCGATTGACTAACGGCATCGTCCATCACGATTCCCACAAGTGAAAAACCGGATTTGACTCTGTCAGGAATCGAGTCTGGATCGCCTTGGTAAGAGGCGATGACAGTTGCTGCACCAACAACGACAACCTAAAATATATATATAGGCCCTATATATATATATATATATATATATATATATATATATATATATATATATATATATATAAAGAAACATCACAATATAATTATAGACAGAACTTTAAATATGAATAAAATATTTTTTTGTTGTTGTATGAGATTAGCTTGATATTACAAATAATATACTATTTTGGGGAAATATTACGTACTGACTCATTTACTTGTAGTTCAAGAAGACAGTTTCTTGTGTGTTAAATCTTTTACACTGAGGGAATAACTTTAACATGAATTATCATTCATTTATTTATTTGGATTTACGTGTCATTGAACACTACATGGCCTTGGTATAGAAACACGAGGGGAGGGGGAGGGGCAAGGCGGAAGGAGTCGGCCAGAGCCTGTTTAAAGAACCATCCAGCATTCGCCTGGAGTGATTTCGGAAAACCCTGGAAAACGGAAATCAAAATGGCCGGAACCGGGGATCGAACCCGATCCTCCCGAATACGAGGCGAGTGTTTTACCTCTGCTCCACCACACTCGATAGTAACATAAGTGACGCATTCGTCTCAGTAACTTTCCAAGGGTAGCGTTTACATTCCCTCCTTGCAGAATATGCAACCCGCACAACGATGCGGATATCGTGCCTTTCACGTAAGGCAGGACTGCTATGTTTTTCAGCTTTTCATTCTCGGATTTCCTGGGTCGGCTTCGGATGCTCTGCTGTATTTCATGGCGTGAGTAACCGTTTGCTTCTAGAGCTGCAGTGAGGTGTTTCAATTCTGCTTCCAGTACCAATAATGGAGCTGAGCCACAGATTTGCACGTAATTCACTGAAAAAAAAAAACTGGGGCAAAATTATTTTTCCGAAAAGTTCGCGGCCCTACATATGAATGCCTTTAGAGACTATCTATCTAGGGCAGGAGAATATTGCACATATATAAGGTGTTGCGAAATTGCATGTCAATATTTTAGAACAACAATGCTCACATATAAAGAAACAAAATACATCACTTGACCCACCCTGTGTGCACATACACTGTCAAGTCATGAGATCTGCAGTGCAGTAACAGTAAGCTTTCGAGCCTATACTCATTGAACATTCCTTGTTCCTCTAGATGAGGACATTGCTCCTCCAAAATATTGACAGGTTATTTTGTAACAGCTGTATACATTTGAGTGATTATTACAGACATGTAAAATTCGCGTTATTTTCTGACAGCAGACTAGAAGTGACTATATGCTCATTCGTTACACGGTAAAGACGCCAATATCTGTAAAGACGTAACACACGTAAATGACAACACATACAAGTTCGTGGCCAATTGACTCGCATATTATGCTCTGTTATGTATAGGAAAGTGAAGTTTAGTCTGCTACCAAATGATAACGCGAACTTTGCATGTCTCTAGTGATTATTTTTCAGTGTTTTTTTTTTTTTGGCACTAAAATGCTTACAGACTTTATAGTGTTACAAAGTTTAGCAAGGAGAAGATAAATAAGCTAGAGATGAAAGGTAACAGAGTTTATTAGTTATAGAAGGTACAAGGAAATAACAGTAGGTTAATACAGAACAAGAGGCAAGTGGAAGAGTTATGATAAGGTGAGACAGGAGACAGGTAAAGGATCGCTCTCCTTCCCTAAACCAACATGAGACTCACCGCTCGTACCACCGTTGAAGGTAGAGAAGAAGTCCTTCGCCGTCGGTGCTCGCTCTAAGTCAGAGGGTCACACCAAGACTTGAACCCAGAGTCCGTAGGTGCGGTCGCCGTCCGGAGAAGCCTCTGTGTGTCCCCTAGTAGCTAGCTCGGTGTCTATACCATTCTTCGTACCTCCACCAGGCCATCAAAATCCTCCCATCTGACTAGCTCCAGCTATGCCCAAGGGCGGAACAATCCCTACTTTCAGGGTACTAAATAACAGCCTTAAAAATATGTGATAATGTGGGCCGAACCAAGTTGAACAAGAAAGTCTGTGGTGGCATATATGTAAGCTTTACAAGTGCCTATAGCTCAGTTTAACTGCATTAATCATGCAAACCCTATATTTGCTTTTAGCAGTGCTAAGGGTTAACCAGCGTACGTAAGAGCTCTCTGCACCAATAAATTCGTAATTTTACAATTGTACCAAACACTGTCCAACTCTTACGCATTATATTAGTAGTAATTTTCCACAAATAAAATATTTTTAGGTTCTATGGTTTTCATACAAACGCCTGTCAAAGTAGTCGTTTGATAATTTTCGCTACTTACCCAGAGTAAAAACTATTCAAACTGTAGATACCTAATTATATATATCCAAGATATTTTTTCACGTAAACGACTTTCACTCTGAATTATTTTATTTGTATCGTCTTAATATTTTTTTAATTTGTGTAAGTAGTGAAAATGGTCAAATCGCTACTTAGACGTCGACTTGTACGAAAACTACGGAACCGAAGAATATTTCATTTGTGGATAATAACTATATTGCAATGTGTAATAGTTGGACAGTGTTTGATACAATAATTATAAAATTATGAATTTTTCTGTGCAGAGCGCCCTTAAGCATCCATTCAACATAAACACTTCGTAGTCAGGTCCCGCCAACACTACACAAGCACCAATGTGTGTGGATACCGACAGCAGAGTGACAGGCGAGGTGAGAATAGTGGACGTAGCGTATGAAGCAGGTGATTATACATCAGCAAGTCACCTGCTACTGGAGTTACAACTTTCCTCCCACTGGCGATCTTTCACACGTCTCTGGTTCGAGCTGGGGTAAGTGCTAGTCATTAAACATCTCATTTCCTGAAATTTTTTCATTTCCTCACTCATCGTTCGGGCAGAGATATATGCATATTCATTACAGGTAGAGCATACTTCGGGAAAATATTTTTTACCGAGTAGTTTCAATGCCTTACATGAACATTTGATAGACCTATTTAATTCTTGCGCATTTTGGGCTTATACCCGTAAATCAGATATGTATGGGGTGTCTCCGTAACCTCTCTCTGATAGTCACAATTAAAAAAGCGGCGCCTCTTCACGAAGACCCACTGTTACCAACTACGAAGTAAAGCTGCATATGTGAACGAAAGACGTTGAAGAGAGTTAGTGAAATATTTTTATTTTATTATTATTATTTTTTGCAAAATTTGGGGTTTTAATTTACAAGTTATTTACGGTAATGTGAGCACTTTTAAATCCCACACAACGATATTTTACAAACAATAATAATATGAATTTACTGTGGTATCAAGCATTAACTTCTAACAAATAGTCCTAATGAAGTTTTCGACTGTTAATCTTACATGTCACAGGAGAGGTAGCAATATTTACGTTAATAAAAGGTGTAATGCCTTTTAAAATGTGCTAACTTTACCTTTACAGACTATAAGCTCTTGATGTGAGGACTTCCTGCCTCATTTTGCTCTTTCAATGATAAATGTAAAACAGAACTGCATATATCCAGGTAAGTATGTGTAGTGTCTCACATGCAGTCGCTGGTAGTGAGTCCAAAGGCGAAACTATTTATTCAGATGAAGTGAAGTAAAGTGAAGAGATTTTGGTCAGCACCCAACATCTAAGACTTGGTGAAGGGGTCATGATGTAAATATGAAGCAGCGCCGAAACGAATTGCCGGGGAAACGGTAGATACCCGAGGAAACCCACGGACCATCGTCAGGCACGATTCCTACGCATGCAAAAATTCGGGGATCGAGCCCGCCGGGCATTGAACACGGATCGCCTTTGTGGGAGGCAAGTGTTCTATCCACTGCGCCAACCGTGGCCCTTTTATACAGATCACAACACAAACATGGGAAAACACGGCAAGTAAAATCGTTTCATTTCTCCATTGTATTGCTCAGAAAACAATCCGTCACTATTTTACAATCGATGATTATCGACAGATGTAAAATTCTGCTGGAAATACTCGAATTGTATTTCTTTAAAACTTGTATCGGGAGCTAGAAAATGCGAAGGAAGGTCCATCGTCTAAACACATTTTTTTTTCCAGAGCCTGTCGTCAAACAATGACGCAAAAGTTGCACGTGTCTAGTAATCACAAAAAAGAACACCCACGTGGCTTTTGAAACGCTGAGAAATAATGGTATCAAGATGGCACCAAGATTCAAAGAGGAATGAAGTGAAGAGATTTTGACCGGTTCTTACCAGCGAGGTGTTCAGCGTTGGTGAGAGATGATACGAGGTGTGTGCTAGCAACACTGAAATTAAGAGGATGAAGAAAACGGGGAGATTCTCAAACCCCGGGCATAATCAGGCACGAGTCACACGTGCAAAAACACTTGACGACCGACTAGGAATTCGAGCCCAGGTCGCCTTGGTGAGGGACGAGCTCCGTAGCCCCTGCTTCAACAGCTGTCCCATCGAGTCTCAAAGATATTAATGTTGCTCACAACGAATGCAGAAAAACTGTTTCTGGCGTTAGACTTGAAACACGTGTAGCTTCATCTACATTATTTTCTTACTTAATCGTTAGAGCCCAGTGGTGACTCTTAGATTGTTGGCAGGTAGGACACAAGTTACAGAGAACTGTATATGATTGTGAGGGAATTGACGTTACACCCACTGACACGCTGATATGTAGGTGAAGCTTACTACTGAAAGGTCGCAAGAGAATAAGTAGCCAGTAGATATTCAAAAGCATTAGTAGAGATCGGACAATTTCGCGTGATTACTGACCTGTAGGTTAACCTGCAAGAATATGTGTGTACTGAAGCAAACAACAGATGCTCACTAGCTGCTTGCTGTTAAAGTGATACAAGTCTGCATTAGTTACATTTTTATTATTGGCTCAGAGACTTCCAGGAGGTGTGGAATAAGTCAAAGGCCAACTGCGAAAATGACACAATCTTACAGTTGTTGGATGTCTAGCTTGTGCCAAAGTGAAAACGCGAATTTTTCAGGTCTCTAGGCATCGGTATACGGCGGCGCGTTCACAGGAGTGAACAACTCTCGGCAACTTGTGCCCTTACTGCCAACCCTAGAGCCGCCACTGATATTGAGCCAGTGATTTTTGTTGAAAAGATTTCTGCACTAGGCCTTCTTTGTTTCAATGCCTTACGTGTGCATTCGCAACTTTCCTTCATGGTTATTGACAGACTGTATTTGAGCAGAGGCGTCGCTCATTTTACATAGCCAATCAGAACTAGGTCACTGCGACACCACCCTTCTGTGACTTACAGGTTGAACCTCAAGACATTCAATCAGTGAACAAGAAGCGGAGCTGCAGGTGTCCACGTACACAGAGAAAATGGTTTGGTCGATTCAACCGTATATATGTTTGTATATGGCCAAACAAGTATGTATTTTATTCAACAAAAGTTTTGTTGGCTGAACAACATATGAAACGAACCAAATATTGGCTTTGTTATCCTAACAAAATGTATACTTAACTGGACTAAACCGTCCTTTTGGGATAACTATAACTGCCAGGCAACCAAATATTTGGCTGGTTCAACTGTCACACGCTTGTTTGCCCATATACAAATATATATACGGTTGAATCAACCAAACCTTTTTCTTTGTGAAGACATTGAAACAAGTTTGCGCGGAATTATTTTCCCCGGAAAATCATTGCCTCTATTAATCATGATCCTCCAATGGTATTTGAAATTATACATTATACACACAGACATGAATGGACGTGAAAAGTTTGGTACGGACTTGGGGAAAGATTGCACTAAGCGTCACAGTAGCTTCTGTGCGACAACGTCCAGGGTATCACCAAGCCTGCATACGTAGCCCTGGCCAGGCGCGGTGGAATGAAGTGCATTTTTGGCTTCATCTAAGAAAGGACTCGAGGCGTGCTCACAATGTTCCTTGAAAACGTCATTCGCGATGCAGTCACCTAAACTGAACACGCCAAGTGGAAAACAGCCACCGCGATTGACGTCAGGCACGCCTTGTCACAAAAGTTTTTTTTCTCCAAAATGTTACCACTACAGAGGCTACCAAGCCAGTCTCGGAAAATTTCTGGAAGAGTTTCCAAGGGCTTCACAACTGAATGGTAAGTGGGCTTTACGTAATTTGGTAAATATTTATTTTGCATTATTTTTATCTTACAGTGTGAGAAACAGTAAATATAAATTATCAAATTGCCGTATTGTAAGTTTTGTGAATTTTAAGTGAATAATAGTAACTTACTACACATTTTAGCTACATTCACAAGTCGTTGAATGAAGAGGGATTTTTTTTCTCAAGAATATTGTGGTAACACTTCCTCAACTAAAATATCTCAGATTTTGACTGTGCAATTCAAAAGGACACTTTAAGAATTCCTAAGTTTTTACTTTGATTTCACTCATTTTTCGTCCCTGCAATGAAAATTTCTCACATTTCGTTCAGAGAGGCCTTTGATTTTACTCAATATGACTTCGCTATCGGCCCTTGCAGATTTTTCTTCCCAAAGTATCCCCAATTTTGTTATAAAATAAGCTAAAAATCCAGCAAAATAATTTTTGCGAACGGACGGTACATTATTTCGCAAAATTCTAACATAGAATTGTGCACCGTAGGACTCCTCTCAGTCTTACATTTTTCACAGCAAGAAAAAAAAAGTTCGTGTTTCTTGCATCAATGTGAAATTTAATTTCCCATCAAGGCCTCAAGCAGAGCATGACGGGGATTCGTTGCGACTACGACGTAACACCAGATTTGAATTCAGTCCCAGCGATATATCAATTTTAAGATCAGATGTTAGTTTATAAAGCCGCGTACACACGAGCGCGCCGCGGCTGCAATGCAACACGCGCCGAACAGTATTCGCGAGGCGCGCGCAAGTGTGTACGGAGCTTCGAACACGCGCCGAGCACGCCACGAACAGGCGCGCCGCGAACCACCGACTGTCGGTTTTTGCTACGAACACAAAGCGATTTGGCGCGCCAGTGTGGACGTGTTCAG